>CAAKHB010002899.1:63404-77727 GCA_901007665.1 Aeoliscus strigatus | reverse complement strand
ACCCAGTCAGGTTTGAAGTCCAAACGTGCAGGAGGCCGCTGAACCCCCCCCCCCCACACACACACACACACACAGATACTTCAGCGAAACAAACCTGACAGAGTGAAAACCAATAAACCAACAAATGATTTTTAACGCTGCAACACAGATCACAGCAGAACTACAGCTTAATAAAACAAATGACACATGAAGGAAAAGTTTTTATCTCACGACTCAGGATGAAAAAAGTCTGAGATTCGTGTCCGAGGTGACGAGATGACGTGAAAGACTGAAACAAAAACTCCAAACAACTGGAACTGAGATGATGGAGTCTGAAAAGGAAACGTTGACCAGAGAAACGTTCCTTAGTTTGGGATTTGATCCGACATGGATAATGAAGTGTTTGTGAACAAACCTCGACCTTGTCGCTATCACACACACACGTCTGCCCAGATAACACCAGGCCCACCTGATCGACGTGCACAGACCCCCACACGCGGGTGAATCTCTGAGTTCTTCTTCTGTGTTCGTCTGCCAGCAGTCTCTCTCACACACACACACACACACACACACACACACACACACACACACACAGACACACACACTTTCTGCTGCGTGTTTGCAGATGTGCATGTACACATGCAAATACACACACACAGCATATACACACACACACACACACACACACACACACACACACACACACACACACACACACACACACACACACACACACACACACACACACACACACACACACACACACACACACACACACACACCACGTGATCGTCACCCTTCTTACCATCAAATTCTGCTGGTCCAACCCCAACGATTATAATTGACATGGGCAGAGACGCTGCCTGTAAATGGTGGGAAAAGAGAATGAAGTGCGTCAAAGGCGGGGAGGGAAGGATTCTCCTTTCACTGTACGCTATCTGGAACGCCGCAGGCTGTCCGTGAAATACTCCGGCTAATTACTAGCTGTGCGCTAACCGCCGATAGAAAGGAAGCTCAAGAGCAGAATTCAGCGCCATTGTTCAGCAGTCGGTGGGGGGTGGCTCAATCTGCCCTCTGCAGATGCTTTTTCGTTGGGGTCACTTTTGGAATTTTCTAATTTCATGCGTCTATAACTTTGTTTTGATCTCAGAAAACTTTACAGTTTAAAAATATCTCCCATTTACATCGCCCTCCTCCTCCTCTGGCCCCCAAGCTGCGGCTGAACAGACACCGGAACCGGGTGGGACAGCAGGGTAGACAGTCGGAGGTGATGAATGATGGATGAAGGGGGTTGTTTCATAACTTCCGTAGCTTATTAGATGGAGGTCCAAATTGCCTGAGATATGAGGGGCAAGGCTCCTCCGGGCTGGTGGTTGGGTGGGTGGTTGAGTTGGGGGGAGTAAATAATTACTCACAAATCCGAATTTACAATAACATTACATCACACTGCGGCGAGGGCGGGAGGAGGACGAGCAGGCTCCAAATAGACCAGCTCAGCCAAAATGCTTTCACACTGTGGTCGATGTAATGAGAATGTAGAGTTTTCAACCCTTTTTTCAACGCTTACTGAAAGCGGAGAGCTTGCACTTCACATCCAAGACATTACGGTAATGATTAGAACAAATGGGATTACCGTAATGACAGCAACACGTTTTCAACTTTCAGTAGCCGATGGATGCTTTCTCCTTCTCCTAGCTTCTTCATAAGTTCTCAGCTTTCACGAACGTTTTACTGATATAGCTGCTTAATTGTGGTACTCCAAAGTATTCCTTCATTATCAAGGATGGCAGAATGAAATAACATGCTTGCCAAGAAGGACAGATAGTGAGAGGATTACTGTACGTTGACTATGGACTCCTTCGTCTGCGCCATGTCTGTGATCACGCCGTCAGAGATGATGAGCAGGATGAAGTACTGGGAACCGTCCGTCACTGCTGATGCGTACCTGGCACAGACAAAGTGACACCTAAAACGTTGTTTTTTCTCCTCCTCTGTCTCCATCTGATCCTCGGTTCTGGTTTCACTCTGCATAAATACCAGTGGACCAAAGATCTACTGACGTTCTGTCCCCATTACTGATGTCTACTGCGTCTCCAGCACAGGACAATGATTGGCTGGAAGGAGGCGTGTTAATGCTGGAGTCATGACACCAAAGTGCTCAAATTAGCTAGTTTACCACTTAGCAAAGAAGGACAATGAATAATATCATGATTTAACTACCAGCAGCAGCAAAGTCATGCCCAATATGGAGCCTAGTTCGGTTATCACAGATTTGATCAATGTCCTGGTCATGTAGAAGCTTTATTGTCAGTGGCAGGAAAGGAGAAGACGACTGCTAGCTATGCTGAGGACCTGGGAGAGACCGAGTGTTATATCGGCGTTAGCAGGAAATTAGCATTGCTAGCTTACTGATTGATACGTTTATTTCAACAAACTCCATATATCCCAAACCCAAATTTATACTTCTGTGTCCCGCGACCTACCTGGCCACATGGTTAATAACCGGGGAGAAGTGTGTGGGTCCGTAGAGGCGCACAGACTTCAGGCTCTGGTAGTAGGCCTCCATGACGCCCTCGATGCCGCTGCAGTAAGGATTCTGTGGGTTTCCGTTCTGCACACAAAGTTCATGCGTAAAAAGTCGACTCAATTCAACGCAACATCACAAATCACCGTTGTCTCCATGGACAACTGAGGATAGTGTTTACGACTAGTACATATTCATACCCAGGCAGTGGCGCCCTGAAGGAGAAAAGATTTGTAAATTACCAATGTACAACATTTATATGGAAGGCTGCAGATTGGAGAATAACAGGATTATGTGCACATTAAGGCTTCAAATAGAGTCACCTCAGGGCCAGAAGATCAATAAAGCTGTCACAACGTCAGACATTACCCAGTGTATGAGGAACCTGAGGAACCATCGTACTGCATCACATATTTCATACAAAAATGTGCCCACTTTAATTTAATTCTGTCAATGTTTCAATAGTTTTTGTGCATTTCTAACATGAATGAGGTGCAGAGAGCTTCGGATTAGGCAAGAAACCACATTTGATCACTTCCATCTCTCTGTGACCATTTAGGAATAGAAAAGTCATTAGATATGGAAACTGTTTTACTTTGATTCATTAGAAAAAAGGGTTAGTATAAATGTGAACAAGTGGGGTTGGAATTTTGAATTTCCAATTATTTCAGGAACTCTCCTCTAAAGTGTTCAAGCAAATGTTAGTACAAGAACTCTTCTCTCTTGATGCATGTTTCACTGGAAAGCTGCACACAGTACATTATTTAAGTTTCCCCATATGTTCTGATGATCTCGGTGAGAAACCATCTTGGTTCACTCTGCTCCGTTGCCCACACGTAGGAACGCGGCGCATGAGACGTCTTAGCACACGCAGCTTGTGTGATGGCGTAGGCTCCAGCGGCGGCCGTGCCTTTCTCCTGCTGCGACTGCACAGCTGGAGCGTTCCTCATCACAAGCTGACAAAGTTTAAAGCTGCACTGGTGCATCTCTACGGGGGGGTGGATGGAGGTGGGAGTGGGGGGGTTAGGCTGTGACGGCTGGACGCCGCCGGAGCAACATCTGGAAGGGACAGCAGATTGGGATTATGAGTGCCTGATGAGCGGTCAGGATGTCTCGTGCCCCCGCAGCGCTTGGCTGATTCCTACTGGACACACACAGATCTGTGCTCGAGTGATGTGACAGACAAGATAGGCAACTTTTCGTTTTTTCAAGTGGCTGTTTGGTAGAAAACCCAGTGATAGATGTGTGTATTAAAGGGGTTATTTTGCACATCATATCCCCTGCTCTCTTTGTTTCACCCCCACTGGTCGAGGCAGAAGGCCATCCACATGGAGCCTTGGATCAGCTCGACTTCTCTCGAGTTTTTCCTCGCGTACGTCATAGAGCTGCTCGAGTGAATGCAGGGTTTCCACAACTGTTGTTGTGAACTGGCATCACAGATTTCATGTCAATACAAAGCTACGATACTGCTACTATTTATATTTGGTATTTGTTTGTTTGTTTCTACTCGACTCGACTCTCTTCGGCCCCAGACACGTCATTTCCCATTACAGTTGAGTTCTTGGAAGCGATGGAGCTAAATGTTCACATTGTGGCTTTTTCTCATCGATCGCACTGACTCTTCACTGCTGGTTGTTTTGTTTGTTGTTTTCTGAACGTTCTCACCAGCCACCAAACACACAAACATCTGGACTTCATTGACGGACCAAATTGTACCTACGGTATCGGTGGCGATACATTCGAGCCTAGCATGAACATTCTGTGAATGACTGACAGAGACTTACGTACATATCTGTGAGAAATTCCCAACGGTTTTCACCTTCTCCTAGCTCCTTCTTCACACCAGGTACAGGAACCAAGTGCAACTTCTCAGCTTTCAGTAACTGTTCCACCTTTTCTGCTCAAATAATTGTGCAATTATGGTGGTATCCTAGCGCGTATGTAGTGGTCTTGTCAAATAGCTCAACTAGATAGCGCAAATAGTAAAATAATTATGGTACTCCAAAGTATGCTAGCGCGAATGAGCATGAGAAGATGAGTCAAAAATGGCTGTATCTCCATTACTGGTAAATATGCCGGTAGATGCCGGTAGATGCCGGTAGTAGCGTTCTCTGTCCCCGGTACATTTAATCCAAACTGACACTCATGCGTTCTAGTGTTGGCTCAGCTTGATGAAGGAGGAACCAAAAAGAACAGCAGGTATCAAGTTCTATCCCAAAGGAAATGCAAAAAAAACAAACAACAAAAAAAAAACGCAGTAGAGTGGAGTTGAGTTGAGTCATGGGAAAGGGGCAACGGAGGACGCCCAGGTGTTGTGTTTGTACTTTCCGAGTGCACTGATTTGATTCGTGACAGACGGACAGCTGGGATGGAATCGAAGCGTCTCCTCACCAGGGCAAACTCGTGAGAAACCCTTCCATCTGGAGGAAGTTTGGCACCGAAGCCCAGCGCAGGGAACATCTTGTCACTGTCGTAGTCCTGGATGATCTCCCCGACTGCCCGCAGCGCCATGGCGTAGTCGTTCAGCTGGTACGGACTCATGTAGTGCAGCGAGGTGGGCTGGGACGGGTTGCCTGGAACCCACATGGTTGACAAATACTACTAAAAACACACATCATCAGCATCAAACTGTAATTATGTCCGCTCCTCCTGGGCTGTGAGTCATATTAAAATGAAAGCGAGGGGACTGAGCGGAAGGAGGTTAAAATGCAAACGGGCGTTTTAGTTGCACAAACATTTCTCCAAGGCTCAGCTGCAAAATGAGCTCACTGGTTTGCGCCAATGTCAGCGGGATGTGATGATGGTGAGATACACAAACCTATAAATATAATATAATATAATATAAAAATGGAATATATACAGCCCTACGAGGCTTACAAGACACCAAAAAAGAAGAAACAGAGCAGAAACCAGACATATAACATGTAAACAACACTAAACAAACCACAGCTTTTCCAGCCTTTGGAAACAAAAGTAGCATTTACAGCACATTAAAATTAAACCACCACTGATCCTAAATAATAATAATAACAATAATAACAACAACAACAACAACAACAATAATAATTAATATTATAAAAAAGGACATAAACTTGCCAAAGGGGAAAAACATTAAAGAAAGCCTAAAAAAATATAAAGTCCTAAATACTGTTTTAAATCAATAAATGAATTGTCAGCTTGAGCAGATATGAGGAAAACGTGATGAGGACTGAGGACACCTCCTTGCGCAACATCAGATTCAGTAGACTCGCCTGAACTAAGGAAAAATACATATATTCTTCTTTTTGGATGAATAAAAGACACAATAAAAAACAAATACAACCCAAGAATGATGCCAATAATTAAAAAAAATAGAAATGAGAACTAATTTAAAGAAAAAGGCTGAATATTTTCTTCAATCCTTTTTTGCATCTTTTTAGATATTTTAGTACTTTTTAGTACTGAATTTGAATATGCTGTAAAATTCTCAGCTTTGTCTACATAGTTTTAAACATATGAGCAAACAGAAATTCCAGCATCGTTCCCAAAGCCTACATGAATGTCATTATACGTGTAATATCTCCAGTATTTGAGTGATTATCAATAAGGGAATGTGGGAATTAAGATCCGCTCTTCTTCTCATTCCAGAACGTAATTACAGATATGAAGGTACTGACTCGTCTGGTATTAAAACCAGAACATCGCTCGTCTGGGAAAAAGCAGTTATTGAATTGTTGTCACTGACAAATACACAGTGGTTTTTTGTACCTTTGGGGCTTCATAAACCCGCCATGACACCATAGTAAGCCAACGACGCTACGGGGGAAAAATGAACTGGTCCACACACATCTGTTGGTTGGTACGGAGGATTAAACTGACAAAAAGTTTAGAAATAGCTGTTTCTCAATTTAGCACTTCATTACAGTATTTGATTAAAAAGAAATGAGTGATAAGGAATCACTTAGGATTAAATTAAGATCTGTGTGTCGAGCAGAAAAGTTTGGTATGAGGGTTCGTTAAAGCGAAGAACACTCACCGTTTGATGCTGTGAAATCAATTGCCACTGTGAAATTAATCTGCGTCCTGTAAGAGAAAATGACTCATGTAAGGATCAAAATCAGCGATGGTAGATTACATTGCAGCGTGTCTCAAAGCGCTCAGCGGCCGACCATTAGGCGGCAGGTTATCTGGAGCTGTCCTTAATTGGAGCAGGTCCGCCCGACACGCTCGCCGCCATTTTCTTTAACGCATTACCGGCCCCATCGCCACTTTCTAGAGGATGAAGTTTACAAAGACGTGTGAGATGAGGAGATGAGGATTTGCTCTTCTCTTGAAAAGTGCAAAAGACAAACTGTGGGATGGTAATAACATCAGTGCTGAGAAACACAATCAACTTCAGCTGAGTGCATATTGTAAGTACAAACACCAGGTTGGGGGGGTGGGTGAGTATGTAAACAGGAAGTTCTTCTTCACCTCCGTCGCTAGGAGCTGCTAATGTGAATGTTAAGGTTTCTAGTTGTATGTATTCCTATTTTATTTAATGTGTGCCTTTACAGAGTGTAAATACTCTTATTGTATTTCATGCGTGCCTTTAATGAAAGTGGAACTCACCCGCCTCTGATGTAGTCCAAGAAGGACAGCTCAGTGTCCACCAGGCAGGACAGCAGAGTGACCTGTCAGAGCAACGACCACATGGTCACAGGTCACTTTCTCTCATAGAACGGAATTGAAAAACCAGCTGTACAACTGGAGCACTGCTCCTGCTGGTGTGATAAGAAAGCAAAGTGGTGCAAATAATATATGAAATATACAATAAACAGGGAACATGTTAACGATGTTAAAAAGGTATTTCAAACATTTTTGGAAAAAAAAAACACTATAAAGACACCTGATGCTGAAGTTGCGCTCCTTTCTTTTGCTGCATTAGTCCTTTAAATTGGCCCATGTGATACGAACAGTTTTGTCACATCTGTCACGTACAGTGTATAACAGATAATATATATTTTAAAAAAATCAAAAACACTAGGATTATTCTATTATTCTTTTAATTAAAAAAAAAGGAAAAAACGTGGGTCATCACAGACACGTATTTACACACGATACGATACAGGCATACGCACACACACACACACACACACACACACACACACACACACACACACACACACACACCACGCTGTGGCTATGAGCTAACATCCTGTTGGTGACTTGCTCCCTCTGAAGCGGAGTGAATTCCCTAATGTTCTTCACACAGTTTCTCTCTTTCACATGCACACACACACACACAGACACACACACGCAGCCTTTGCGAGGTTGTCATGAGGCTCAAATCAGACTTGAAATTAGTGTGATTACCCTTTAATCCTTTAACACCCATGGTTTCCCAGACACTACATTGATGCTAGAAAACGTTGAATGGTTCCTGAAAGCTGAGAAGTGTCACTCGGTTCCTCTATCTGGTGTGAAAGAGGAGCAAGGAGAAGGAGAAAACGGCAAACGTCGATTGGTTCCTGGAATTTGAGAGGTTGCACTTTGCATCCAAGTTGCTGTCATTACGGTAATGGCTCACCAGCTTCTGGCAACAGAGCGAATGGGATTACTGTAATGACAGCAACATGGCTGTTCTCAACTTTCAAGAACCGCTGGACATTTTCTCCGTTCCCTAGTTCTTCTTCACAACAGGTAGCAGAGCCGAGTGACACTTCTCAGCTTTCAGAATGTTTCCTGATCGCAAATAGTCTCTTAATGACGGTAAATTATGCTAGTGCAAATGTAGTGGTAGAGATACCACTGGTGTTAAAGGGTTAATGTCAGTTCTCAAACTGAGACTCACCGTTCCTGAGTTTTGGTACTTTTTCTTTTTCTTCCCTTTCTTCTTTGGATTTAACACCTGTGTAGAAGAAGAACAATCCAATTATTTGTGCCACAGGGACACATTTCACACATCGACGTTCCACTCGTCACACTCACAATCTGTGCTCGTGCTCGTCACATATTGTCAGTTTGTTCAGCTTCACATGCCGATAAAAGAGACTCAAACAATGAATGAAGAATAATGACCCAAGAAGCAGAGCAACATGAAACAGAGAGTCGGTGGTGTTAACGTCACGTGTGCGGCGCCGCCTGTGCCTGCGAAAGACAGCTTTGTGGTGTGTCAGCACATTTGCAGACCGTTGACCTTGGATGATTTATGTTTCACTCACACAGGAAGTGGATGGTTCAGTGACGGAGAAGCTGACGCTGGCCTCACTGCTCCTTTACTACTTAATTGTGCGTTAAGTTTGGGGGCGTGGCCTCCTGGGCTCATAGTACAGATTTTCCAGTTAGATTCAACTTGTGGTCTTTCCAAGAGAATAGGATGGATTTTCCATGCCAGATCAGAACAACCAGTTCAACTAGACTCCTGCTTCAGTCATAAAAGCATATCCACATACTAAAATGGTTGATTTTTTTGTATTTTCTTACTTTTTCCTATTTTGTATAGACAACTATTACTGCTTAAGCTCAGAGCACATAAACCCTTTTCAGTAAGAGAGTTTGAATGCTAATTTGCTAATCAGCAAAATATACAATGGATGTATACTTTAAAAACAAAAACTAAGCCATTGATATTTTTAACACATAAATTATAATTATTATTGTTATTAATATTGTCACATCATATTTTAATTTTATTCTTAATTTTCATTGCTGTACTTTTATTTTGAAGGATGGTAAGGTAATTCTGACATGATTCTAGTACTCAGAACCCGTCTGTTCGAGGTCACTTTGTGTGACATTCGCCCTCACACTGACCACCACAAAGCCTCTGAATTGATTTCAGACTCATTTTTTTCCAGTCAATTCAAACTCTGGGTTTCGGTTGAGGTCGACGTTTCAGGCGTAGTAGAAAGCGTGTGAAAAGAAATCACCTCATAGATGTGGAATTGTGACTGGCTTCTGGACATTTCTCTGTAGCTGGTACTGAACTCGCCGATAAAGTCGTGGCTGTAAAATACAAAAGAACATCAGAATACTGATACTGATGATGATACTTTCTACAATCGTGAGACCATACTAGAGAAATCAAAGAGCTCATTATAAGAGAAAAGACAAAGGAAGGATTGTAGCTTCGTTCCTAGGAAGGATTTATATTTCCCTTCAAAGGACAGGAGACATCACGGAGCATCGCTAACAAGCTCTGTGGTTAACTGAGGCAGAGGCGTAGCGACCGATTTCATAATTTCACACACACATAATCACGGCGCTGGCATTCGGGGTCACAGATAAATGGAGGCTGAGGGCAAACTGCCCCTGGAATGTTCAAACCAGCCTGTGAAGAGAACGTGCTCGCGCCCAAAAAATAAATAACCTGTCACACGGCTGTTAAAGCAGCGAGTTTTTAATTCTCATTTAATTTCTGATGTATAGCATACGTCACATTGTCTGTGTGTGTGTGTTTCCAGTCCAGACCAAAGATTCCAGGCGCAACAACTTCCAGTAACAGTCCAATTCACACTGATGCACCGAGATGCCATCGCTCACTGCGACCCCACGCAAACTACTGTTAAACTACTGAGAACTCCGCAGCACATGCTCTTGTGTTACTTTGTGGTTTTGTTAGCTAGCATTTCAAGCTAATGTCGTGGAGACACGGTTGCACTTCAAACAAATTTTAGAGAGCATATTCCTTGTGCTCCATTCAGAAGTTAGCATGTTTGTTAGCATGTTTGTAGCTTGATACGTCACACAGCCACAGACACGCCCCACGTGGGTACCCTTCTCCAGCTCGCAGATGAACAGTCAGAACGTTAGCGCTGGTCTGAGCCATTATCGGCGATTGAACAGATGGAATCCTCTGGAACTTCTAATGTCGACCAGGTGCCGAGGTGCAATGGGACCATTCAGGTCTGGACTGGACTTTACATGTGATGCAGCACCGTTACACCTCTGCATACACAAACAGTTGAATGTTGAATCATCTCTCCGGTTTTTGCAGAACAGTGCAAAGTACTTTTAAACTTGTAGCAGCCTGAGATTAAGCTGAATGACAGGTGCATTATAATAAATCTCATTATTATTAATATTGTATGGAACAGATTCTGTTGGACACATCTGTTATCTTTGTATTCACAGGTGATTAATCCACAACCAGGTTGGTTTGAATTCTGTACAAAGTGAATATCACATCATTACTGACAGCTATGAACGAAATGTTCCCTCACCCTCCATCTCTGTCCCAGTCGTACACCTCCACCTTAATGCTCCTGTAAGACAGAGAAGGGACCATTAAAAAAATAAACTAACCATTAAAAGAAAAAAAGAAAAAATTGCACAGCTGCACGGAATCCAAAGTGGTGGTGATGGGCAAAACAGTTCTTTTAGGTGTGTTGAATCGTGAAAATCAATTCAGTAAAAAGATTTGTTCAAAAGATTCGTTCGCCGATTCGTTCAATGAAGAAGGGGCACAAACATGAAAATCGGTACGTTAGTAAAATCTTATCTTATCTTATCTTATCTTATCTACAGGTTGAACCATGTCTTTCAAATTGTGCCCTAGTGGTCCACCATAGATATAAGTAAATTTTGTGTTTTTGTTATGGAACCTTAAATAAAAGTTTCCAAGGACTCATAAAAGTTTTCTTGAACACCAGCCCCCCCCATCCCCCCCCTCCACCACACACACACACACACACATTTTTGGGGGGGTTAGTTGTCTTTGTCCTACAACAATTTGAGAAACACTGGTATATCAGATGCCTGGTGGTAAATCAGACACTTATTCATAGCGAGAAAGTTTGTGTAAAAACAAACACAGCTTGGGACTGCGGACAGGTCCAACTCTCTCATCGTCTGTCGCTTTGCATGAGACAAGTCCTTCTGAATGACTTTGAGTGTGTTAAAGGGTCGGGACTCGTTAATCTCTGCTGTCCTATAAAACCACAGTAAAACTGGTGGGTTGCTGGAGAAAGTTCAGATACTGTATCCTGAGATGAGGGTGTTTTCATATCAGTCGACTGAAACTTCCCCAATCACGTGCTTGAAGAATAATTTATTCATTTCTCCCCCGTCTTCATAATCTACCAACATGGATGAGGGAAGTGTGGAGGCGAACAGTCTTCCACATTTAATCTCTGTGGCTTCTTAAGATCACAGATCCTTTTTTCTTCCCAGCAAATTCCATTTCACTGAGAAATTCGTCACATCACAGAAGCCAAAGATGGTCCAACCACTGGTTCATGATTTAATAATGTTGATTCTTAAGCCTCTCGATTCATTGTGCGCCGTCGCAAAAAAAAGATGGACGTTTCTTTGGGACCTAAGAGAGACTCAGCGACCACTGCCAACACACTGAAGAAACAAAATGCACATTATTTGGGCTCGGCCAGTCTTCCTGCCTTCCGTCTTTTCTTCCTTCTTTCCTTTGTTTGTTCCTCCGGTTGTTCCTTCGTTTGCTACTTTGTTCCTTCCTTGGTTCATCCATCCATCCATCCATCATCTTCCGCTTCATCCAGGGCCAGGTCGCGGGGGCAGCAGCCTAAGAGCCCCAACCCCAGGCCTGGCTCCAGGGTGGGGCCCCAGTGACGCTGGGGGACGTGCGCGTCCTTGTTGAAAAAATAGTATTCCTCCATTCCTTCGTTTATTTGTGCTGTTCTTTGTTTCATCCTTCGTTCCTTCTTTTGTTCGTTACTCCTCCCGTAGTATTGTTCGTCCCTTCCGTCCTTCCATCATTCCTTTGTCTGTTCTTTCCTCTGTTCTTCCAATCCTTTAATTCGTTCCTTCCACCATTCCTTCATTTGTTCATTCCTTCCTTTCATCCTTCATCAGTTCCTGTGACCGTTCCTTCGTTTATTCCTACGCCTATTCCTTTGTCCGTTCCCTCGCCTGTTCTTTTGTTCCTTCCTTCATCCATTACTTTGCCTGTTCTTTCCTTCGTCCCTTCAACTGTTCTGTCGTCCGTTCCTTCGTCAAATCCTTTGTCCGTTCCTTCTTCTATTCCTTCGCTCGTTCCTTTGTTCTTTCGGTTCGTTCCTTCGTCAGAGGGTGAATGTACACACCCTACAGGGTCGACATGTAAACATTCATAATCACATTCACACCTACGTGCAATTGACAGTACCCAAGTAACCTACAATGGTTTGGGGAGGAAGCCAAAGTACCTGGACAGAAAAAGTGTTTTCACATTGTTTCCCAGTTTGGCTTCCAACAAAAGCTGTGTGGAATGTCGGTGAGTCTGTGTTGTCGGATCAGACTGTACCTGTCGTAGTCTCCGTTGCAAAGCGCCCTTACGGGGATTTTAAAAGCCTGCCACACTGGATCCAGAGTGTTCTTCACCACCTCTGTTTTGTGGCAAATGGTGTACCTGTGAGACACAGTTCGACAGAAAAAAACAGCCTGGTATGTACCTTCTTGTCTTGTTATTCAATATAAGTCATTCTTAAACTGAAGTAATTACTTCCTGTTCTTGCTGCTGTTACGCCCTGCGGCAGGACATTTAGCCTGCATCAGTAAATAAATACCCAGCTGCACAAAAAGAGAACGTGTAAAGAGCAAGACGCCGAAGTCAACTTGAATAAAAGCATCTGCGGGGCAAAGAGAGCGTGATCTCCACATACACTGTTTCTTTTTCATTTAACTCCCTCTTATCCATCCTCCCCTTTATTTTCCTCCTGACAAGTCTGTCCTATTATCTTTGCTCATGCCTCCGTCTGCCGCTTCCTCCCGTTGACGGTTGGATGGCAGAAGTCCCATATACAGTGCCGAGCCGTTGCGTAACATCACATCATACTTTGAGACCTTATAGCCTCTCTATGGGAGCTTTTTGGAGCATGAGCAATCGCAGTCTTTGTGCATTATAGACTTATACGTGTGAATATGTGAAACGTCCAGATAGACTGTCAACTCACGATCCATCTTCATTGCTGCGGTAAAAGACGAGGAAAGGATCCGATTTCCCGAAGAAATCCTTCTTGTCCAGTTTGTTGCCACAGAACTGCAGCATCACCGACTCCTGATGAGGAGGAACGGGCATGTTCAGGTGTGCTGTGCACAGCATGCATCCTGTCAACTAATTCATATTTAATCAATTAGTTAGATAATCAAGTGTTGTTTTTATGAAAAAAAAAAACATTTTCTGATTGAAGCTTCTTAAATGTGGATAATTTCTGGATAGTTTATTGGATATTTAAACTACATATCTTTTTTCACATATGATTCAGATGTTCTTCTATGTTTCATCTTTTAAGAGTCAGTGTGATAATATGATTATTTGCTCATATTTAAGTACCTGAACATGGTGACATGAGTTAGATGCACTACTGATTTGTTCTTTATTTCTATACATTCTACATTGTAGACATAAGACATAGAATATATGAAGTAAGATACATGGAATTATATATAAAGTGCTAGAAAACTCTAAATATGTTTTATATTTTAGATTCATCAAAGTAGCCACACTTTGTTGTCAAGATCAAGATCAAGACTCTTGGAAAAACATTGCAGTTCCAAAAACATAAATAAACATTGTTTTCTGGCTACTTTGCCTTCAGTGCCTTCAATGAGAATCTACAATGTTAAAAAAAAAGGGAAAAAAAACATTGAATGTGAAGAAGAGAGCTTGGGTCCGAACTACTGACTGGAAGAGTAAATCATCCAGAGGACCTGATGCATTCATACCCTGCAGTTGCTCAGCTCCTCCGCTCGCACGATGATGGTGCCACATTTTTTCCCAGGAATCCCGCTACAAGAAAGAAACACAAAACGTCCATTAAAGTAACTGCTCAGAGACGTTATGGGACGTGATAGGGAATTATACAGTCCGTGTTCTCACGAGACTAATTCAAATCATTTTGTCTTTGG
>CAAKHB010002899.1:29167-63384 GCA_901007665.1 Aeoliscus strigatus | reverse complement strand
GATGATGGTGCCACATTTTTTCCCAGGAATCCCGCTACAAGAAAGAAACACAAAACGTCCATTAAAGTAACTGCTCAGAGACGTTATGGGACGTGATAGGGAATTATACAGTCCGTGTTCTCACAAGACTAATTCAAATCATTGCACGGCTTTCATTTTGTCTTTGGAAAACGCATCTGCTGATTTGTACGATGTTTTAACAGTCAATTACATGTGAATGTACGTAATTGATTTTCAGTCATCAGGCTGCTGTCAGTTGATGCAACATTCCAAGGATGGATGGAGCTGCAAATACTGTATGAGGCTGTCTATATCCTGGTGATGGTGGCTTGTGTCTGATTCTTCCTGAAGTCCTGAGGAACATCTGGATACTGTTGTGTTGT
This sequence comes from Aeoliscus strigatus, assembly GCA_901007665.1. NCBI lineage: Eukaryota > Metazoa > Chordata > Actinopteri > Syngnathiformes > Centriscidae > Aeoliscus > Aeoliscus strigatus. Next base: position 63,001 of record CAAKHB010002899.1, on the reverse strand, counting down.
TATTTTTACACCCTCCGACACTAAGGCCACATCCAGACAGAGGTGGAACTGATCTATTTCTATTTCATTAAAAAACAAACAAACATGGACTCATGTAGTAGTAGTAGTAGTACATATGCCAGGCCTGTAAGTGGCGCTGTAACACTGCCACAAATTACAATTAAAACAAAGAAGAAGACATGGAGCACACGCATAAAACTGATATGATACAAACACCCCATGAAGAATACAGAAAGTACAACTGGACCTAGAAAGGACAGACAAAAAGACACTGTGATCCGCCATTGTTGTTGTGGGCGGGGTTAGTGCACACTGCTAAAATGGAAGGGCTGTTGACATGGAAACACAACGGTGGCATCTTCAGATTTGTTCACTCTAGGCAAAGAGTAATTCACAAGAGACTTGGTGTTGACGGTTCAAACTGGATTGAAATTCATTTACTAAACCAATAACAAATGATTACTAGTGAAAACAGGGTAGAGAATGTCGTCCAGGCTCCCGCCGAGCTACGGCTCAACTCAAACCTCAAAAATAATGTGACCACACGTACTGACATTTCCTCCACAATGTTTGTTTACATCCTGCACGGCTGAGGCGTGCAGGATGCCAATAAAGCCGAGGGAGCCCGGCCACTAAAAATAGACCGGATGAATAGCACAGACCGCGGGCCGCAGTCACAGCGACGAAGGCCGCAGAGATAATTTCATTTGGCAAAGTAGTGTACAGTGATCGCACACAGAGAAACTCACAATGAAACACATGGGGAACGTGATTGAAGCAGCGAAAGTCCTCTGTCACCTGCGACACGCCGCTGCGCTTTGATGCTGCGGTAGGCGCTCGGTGAGATTAGCGCTCCCTATGAGCACGATTACTCCATGACGGCAGAGGGAGCAGCCAACCACAGATGGAGGACCAAGTCAGACATGAACAAACGATCGTTGAAACAAACAGAGACAAGATGAAAGCGAAATAGCTGAAATTCTGAATCTGCGCTTTTTTCTCTCCACTTACTCTTTCATCATCACATTTGATTGTGTTCATCATAGAGATTGTGTTTGTGTTTTTGCTTCTGATTTCACCATATTTGATAGTGTTCTGCTTGCTAGTGTCTTTTTTTCTTTTTGGTTCCTGCCGTAATCGGTTTCATCTGTCGTGCCGCTGGAAATGTGAATTTCTCTTATGAGATCAAATAGTATCTATCTATCTTTTCCACCAGAATTTGGCGCTAGCATTAGCATGTAGCCATCTGTTCGTCAGAACACAACATGACATATGTGGTTGCGTGCGGAATTATCGGAATCGCAGGATAATGACTCCATCATTTTAATGGTTTACAAGAAAATTAAAAAAACAACAACAACAAATTGTCCCGTCGTAGGAAATGAGTGGCATTCAAGAGGTCCAGAACACAAAAACAGTGTTTTCACAGCCCTCTTTCCCTCTACCCCCATAAACTATATATCTATGCGTTCAGGGAATCACGGACGTGCCGACAGTACGTGGTTTCTCAACCTGTGGCCTGTGGATCGCGACGGGTCCGGCAGCAGACCCACATCAAAATAGCTCAAAGAGGGATTTTCTAGTTTCCTATTAACATTCATATTTATTCAAGAAATTTCTACATCTGCCCGGCTATTTCTAATGTACTCATGTATACAGGCCAGGGGAAAAGTATCTCCACAATTAAAATACTTCTAAAATACAAATACATTGAAAACACATTTCTAAAGATCTTAAATTCTCAATGATAATCACATTTCACTTTTTCTACCGCATAACATGACAAATCTTTCCTTTCATTGAACATTTTCTCTAATTAAGGACGCTGAAAAACATATAAACGCTGAACCTGTCGAAGAAAACACACACATATACACACACACAGACCTGAAACACTGAATGACTACAGGCAGAGGTGGTTACATAACACAGCGACAGCAACACATTCTTACATCACATTTCTTCTTGTGTCATTCTCCAGCCGACCCATTAAGCTGCAACCACTCATTGATTCTACGCATGCACGCGTGCGCGCACACACGCACACAACTACAGAAACAGAACATTATGAATCTAGAAGCCAGTGCACTTTTTTGTTTCTCACTCAATATATGTCTCTCTTTCGTGCGCACACACACCTCAGGAGAGGAAAACAACAGCGTCAACAAATCAAAAAGAAACAAATGAAACAACAGCAGACACCACACACACACACACACACACACACACACACACACACACACACACTCAGGGGACTAACCATGAATATGTACACGTACTTCTTCTCATTAAGTGTGAACAGAATCAGACGTAGGCGGGCTCAGAGCCATTAACAGTCTGTGGGCAGAGCTTAACTGGATGATAACAGTGGTTATGTACACAATAAAGATGGCTGCCGCAGATGAAGAGCGAGAACAACCTGGACATTTCAAAGACCACACAAAGGATCCATGTCCATTCCAACATCTCTCCATCTCTCTGTCTCCTCCAAAACAAACTGCCATCAAGTTGTTTCTCTGATATCGTCATCAAGCTCTGATTGGTCGGAGCGCTATCCAATAGCGTGCAGTGGTATTTGGAACTGGGTGCGGTCCCTTGAGCCAAAGGTCTATCGACCATTGACAGAACCTACATCTTTCTAGATGTGGGTCTGGATGTCCAGGCTACAGCTACGTTCAGTGTTTCCCCGACATTTCCTATATTTCCTTTGGTTTGATTTTTCTGGTTACATTTTTTATTTCAAACATAAAAAAAGAAGAAGAAAAGCATCCAATGCATAAACAATTGGACTTGAACTGGCTGTTCCTTTATCAAGCAAACCAAATAGTTTGATGTTATGGATCCTATTCACAGGACGGCACGTCCTTTCTGTCTGTACATACTGTCCAGGCTGTGAGTAGGGGAAACAATGATGCTGGTTATTGAACCAACAGCTTGCCGTTAAAACTGCAGCTTTTCTGCACGTTTTCCATCAAACTGGATGTTTTGCATTCGTGGAACCACTAGAACTGAACCCAAACATACGACCAACTCTGGCACACGGCAAGTGGCTAAATATACGCATATGTGTTTGATGCACTAATCAGCAGGAAAAAACAGAAATCAGACGTCTATTTACATGAAAACGAGCCTTTCTTTGGGCTTCAGTTGAGGCTTCACTTCAGTTTAGGATTCTTGAGAAAATGAGCTGGAAGATCAGCGCTGACATCCTCCCGTCGGGCGAACTGTCCCTTTTCACCACACTGTTTACCATCCCAACATGTTTACGGTCTGTCGTCCAGGCCTGCTGCTATTTAACTATTCATGTCATTTGGCTGACGGAGACAGCGTACGCTTTCATTAGCATCCCCGCTCGTTTTTCGTTCCCCCGGCTGCACGTCACTTCAAAGAAACGCCGTCGTAAAATCACGTGCTGATTTTCAATTCAGTCAGCTGAATGGAGCAGAATTTGAAATCAGAAAAAGTGACGACAGCTGCTGATTGAAGTCCTTTACTAGCCGCTTTGAACTGTGAGTGTTTCATGTAAATAGCGGCGCGATGAGGAGACGCTCTCGTGTGCTCTCGTGTTCTACTCACATCAAGGGTTTTTCCAGGCGACTTCCGAGAGAGCCCACGATCTCACCCAGCGTACAGAACGCCTGACCCAGGAAGTCCTGCATGTGTGAGAAACACAAACATAAGTACGAGCAACACATTAAACACAGCAAACAGGAACACAAGTGGACAACTCGGACTTAACTATTGTGTCAAATTCTTATGTTGATGTTCAAACTGTATCTGTACATACATGGATCTTATATTAAATGTTATATTTTGTGTTACGTCTCCAGTCATGGGTTGATTGTTTGTTGTTTACACATTCTCAGTATAATCTACTCTTGCTTTTTTAAAATTTTATTACACTTCTCCTTTTTTTAAATTTAAAATTTGTAATTTATATTAAATACTATTTATGTATTTAAATAATGTAATTAATGTAATTAACTGCATATTTATCTAATTTATGTAATTCATTTAGTTATTTATTTTTTGAAAAAATATTTTTATCTTCTGCTTAAAAGAGTTTATTTACATTTATTTATTGATTTTTTTCCCCTGCTTAAATATGGAGCTTTACATTGCATTTCCTCAGTTCCTGTTTTGTGCGTGTGTGTGTGTGTGTGCGTGTGTGTGTGCATATGTGTGCTGCAGTTTAATGTGTGAAACTGTCATTCTTGTATTTCAGCTCATGCAGTGGATGTGTTACACGCCGGTGGTGAACACCGGCATGCAGGACGACCAGTGTCCTTGTTGATCACTGTAGGGTGACGGGGTGTGTGTGTGTGTGTGAGAGAGAGAGAGAGATTGGGAGGGGGCAGCCTTTCGGCAGCTAGAAGCTCCTTCCAGATTGTGTGTGTGTGCTGGAGAAAGTGCACGTGTGCATGTGTGTAAAAGTGCTTGACAGATGAGCCGTGTGGAGTCCGGCGGGCAGAAAGCTGCTCCAAAGATCTTTGCCGGTACAGGGCGACTTTCTCCTCTGGCCGACATCTCGAAACAAAGCGAGATGACAAAAACAGCTCTGGCCTTTTTTTTTTTTTTTGTCGCTGTTAATAAGACGACGTGTGCTGTTAGCGAGCAGCTCCGGCCAAGTGCCAGCGCCGTGTCACAGGCCGAGGCTCCGTGGCGGCAGGACGAGGGAGGAAACGGTTGGAGGGGTTTCTTCTGGTGAAAAACACCATGTGATGACAGTGACTGTAATTCTTCAAGAAAAGCATCTCCTCTTCTGCTGGTTCGCAAATCCACACGTCGTGTCCTCGCACAGAATGTGCCAATATGACAATATTCAAAACCTAAAAAAAAATCAAAATCATCATCCTCACTAACCTTTTGACCAGCTCTACTCAAGTTGACTCGGGTTTGGTCCCAGTTCCTTTTCCATTACAAGTCCGTTCCTCCTCGACATCCCGCCATGACGCAGTTCCATACGTGACACCAGCACGTGAACAACGTAGGACTTCATGGAGGAGAAGGAGGACCCGCTGCTCGGTTTGTGGCTTTTTGACGTAGAGAGAAGAGAAGAGAGACGGAGCAGGACGCGATCGCAGAGACAAAACCCGCTTGACTTTCTCGCTGCGTCCAGCTTTGCGTGAACATTCTCACCGAAAAACACAAACGTCTGGACTTCATGGGCGTCAGTTTGGTTTGAAATGTGCTGGGTACACGTTCAGTGACAAATCCATCCACGGTGAATCAGTCCATCAGATCGTGTCCTGCTCCGTCTCTGTTCTCTCACTTGTCAGTGACATAAACCTACATAGTTTCTTATCGTCATTAAAAAAAGTGGTAAAACCGGTAAGATTCCTGCATCGACGGGAGCCAATCAGAGGCTGAGTATCGACTCAGCTTGATAGAACCTGAACGGAGGAGGAACCAAAGAGAGCAGCAGGTACCAGGTTCTAACCCTGACAAGCCAAGTAGAGTCGACTCACGCTGGTAGGTCCCACTGGTGGGTGGTATCCGCACCTTTCTCCGATAGCTGAGTCAGCAGAATCACTGGACGAGAGTATTTCATCTGATACCGGAACTGTACGGTCAAAGGCGATGTCTGTGGTCGGCAAAGGACCGACAACTATTGTAATTTCAGCCCGTGAGGGAGGAAACGAAGCCAGAACGTGAACAGACGGCTGCGATTTGATCCGATGAGGCCTGAAAGCCTCTGCAGGGATTCCGTCTGTGATGTTGTCAGACACGAATAATAACAATCAAACCCAAGAACAATTTCCTGGCAGTCGCCTGCAGTTCCAGCGTCTCTATGATTTGAGAAACAGGAAGTCGTTTCATCACCCTGAGCACACTCTGAATCCGCTGCAGGTCGACTGACACATTGAGCCTCGTGTATTCATCATTTGATAGAGCGACACCTGAGAAACTTGTGCAGTCTGTTTGTTTAACGCCGTCACACCACACATCTCACCTCTGTGTGAGAGAACCAGGCAGGAAGTGAAATATATAAATTTATTGAATATATACAGGCCTGGGAATAATTTATTGAATATTCACTGCTGTCTGTTCTGAGATGTAATAGTGTACCTATTCTATATCCATCCATCCATCATCCAAGACTATTTTTCCACACTAGATTTGAACTAGCTTACCCCTGCAATACTGATTTTCTTTTAATATCCTTTCTGATAATAGTAATATAATAGTAATATATTCAAAAAGGATATTTTCTGATTTTTATTAAATATATTTCAATGTTTTCATTTCCTATATTCAATTATTTGTTGTATGTATTATTTATAGTGGTTGTATTTAATGACTTTTAGGTTTTACTGTTTATAATTGTTTTCATTTGGGGTTTTTTGTCTTATTTTGAAAAGTCAGACAGAATTATTATTATTATTATTAGTAGTAGTAGTATTATTAATAGTAGTTGTAGTAGTAATAGCATATTTCTTTTTTTATCAATTCAGCGTTCACTGGGATTATGACACCCACATCAATGTGGGGAACGGAGATCTCAAAAATACTTCTCAGCAGTATGTTTTCAAAGGTGGTGAAGAAACACCTTTCATCGCTGCCTGCGAACAAAGATGTGTTCATTTTCCCGCCTGTATACACCAACTAATCATTGTAATAAAGATGTTTTTCCCTCAAAAACAAACGCACCGCTCCAGTCACGTTCCCGGAGCAGCCAAACAAACAGCCCTTCATTAGACGTCTCCCCTCGCAGCCATCTCTGCATGAGCTACGCAAAACATATGGAGGAGAAAAACATCTGCACTGATGGGAGAGCCACATCTTCAAACGCTGGCATGGACCTCTGCCAAGACGGATACTGTACTCCTGCACGTTTTTCTCCACATTTCCTGTTATTTATAGCCACGCAACTGGAGATGGAGCGTTCGTGGACAATGGAGCCATCACTGCGTGCCAGATCTCCAATCCCACACATCCACAGCGACGACAGGACGCATCCAAGCGTCCCCAGCCTTCATGCTGTGAGTGAGCCGCCACGCTCGCATTGCTCAGTGCTCTCAGTGAGAAGCCCAGGGGCACGCTGGAGTTGGGGGGGGGGGGGGGGGGTGGTAAACCCGCCCTGCAGTTGGCAATGAGAGCGGCCACAGGGAGGAACGGGCCTGGGAGTGGACACGGTTCCTGGGTTATGGACAGAACTGGAGCAGGATGCTGCTGTGAAGGATGGAGTGATGAGGCAGCATCGCCCGATTTCCATCGGCGCTGAGAGCATGTGCGATACAGGAATTATAATAAAAAATAAATAATACATAAATAATATAAAAATAAAAATATATACAAATAAAAAAGAATACAAATAATTAACTATTTGTCAAGCACCTTTTATACAAATATGCAGCTCAAAGTGCTTTGTTAAAATAAAAAAAGGACAAAACAACAGAAATGATTAGAAGACATAAGGCGTAAGCTAGTTCAAAAAGGAGGTTTTAAAACTTAAAGAGCTGGTTCCCTGACGGGTTTGGTCCATAACGAACAAAGGCCGCATCTCCAGCTTTTTGTGCCTTTTGCAGAGAAGCTACATACACCAGCAGCTGATGAGAGAACCTGGTCGTAAACCACTGAGAGCACCGAATATTAGCAGGAGGACTTTGTGGTCAATCCTACATTTGACAGGAATTTCTGACGTTTTTGTTCTGGAGACCAATAAAAAGAGTTTTGGAATAATCCTGATAAAAGGTGAAATTGAAAAATAAATGCATATGTTTCAGGTAATGTGAAAAAATGGGTAATGTGCAAATTACCCGGCTTGTTTGCAAACTACCCATGTTTTTGGGTAATGTGCAAAGCTCCATCTAGCTAGCTAGCTACCTAATGTTATCAGTGTTATCAAAGGTAGCTACCTTCGCTAGCTAGTTAAAATACCTAGCTAGCGAACAATCCATTAGCTAGCAACCCTTACCCTAACCCTCACCCATACAAACCAGAAGGACGGGTTGTTTGCAAACTCCCCGTGTGTTCGGGTGATGTGCAAATAACCCGGGTGATTTGCATATGACCCGTTTTTTCACATTACCCGTTATGTTGGGCCGAGGGGAAGGCGACACTCACGTGTTTGGAGAGGTTGTCACTCTTGCAGTCCAGATCGTACCTGCAGAGAAGAGATAGACACATCAGGATGGAAGCAGGGGTCAAAGGTCTGAGCAGCGGGTTTGTGACAGAGTGGCTGTCCCCTCCTCATGTACCGTTAATGCCGGGCGCTTCTTCGCTAATCACTGCAAAGACGACGTGAAAGTCGGCTTACGATTACGCCTCCAAAAGCTACACTGATCTGATTTCATGCATGAGGCGGATACAATGAGTGTGGCTGTCAGTCATGTCTGAGTTTTCCCATCTGGGACAGTAACAAGTTGTTGTCCGATTGCTCGATGAAACATTGAATTTATCAATAGTTGCAGCTCTAGCACGAAGTAAAACCCACATATAGAATCTACAGTAACTGTAAATGGAACAAAACTAAAAATCACCCAACTGTCTGTTCAAAAGTGCTTGTGTACATGCTATGCTAACGGAGCGCTGCGGCGACTTTGAACCAGAGGAACAGGCTGCTTTCCAGCTGAGTCACTCGTCTGTGCGCTGCACAATCAAACCATGATACATTTTTGACTTCTGGAAATGTCACGTCTCATCGGTGCACTCAAGTACACAAAGTTTGCTCGTGCCGCACACCGTGAGGAGAAACGGATGCCGGAGATGATGCCACGGCACCGCCATCGCTCACCGAACATATGTTTCTGTAGAGCAACAAGTGTAAGTTGTGGCGTGGAGAAGGCTGTGCAGCACACACTCCTCTGCGGAGACCAATTTACTCAGCGTTCTTTGCTTCCTGTTACCCGTTACGCTGCTTGTGTGCAGCGGCGTGCAGCGGAGTGTGTGAATGAGGGAGCCTGGGCATTCCTACAGACAGCATGCCATGTAGGATAAGACGCCCGCTGACAAAACCGGGGAGATGCTGTGTGTCACTACTGGAGGGAGTGTGTGTGTGTGTGTGTGTGGTTGTACCGTGTGATTACTAACGTAATTCCATAGGAGAGCTGAAACACACTGTCGTTACGTAACGCGCCGGCGGCCAAACACACAGGTGTGCTTCATGTTCTATTCGCCTGCCTCTTTCAAACGTTCATGAATGATTCATTTAATTTTATTTAATAATGAGGGGGAAAAAGGAGGAGAGGAGGGAAAAGAAACGGATGTATGTACAATGATGGAGGCCCCCCCAACACACACACACACACACACACACACACACACACGACACACACAAACAAACAAGAGTGTTTGCATGTCCCGTGGCGCCTCGTGAACACGTGTGTGTGTGTGTGTGTTTGCGTGTGACATCACTCGACATCGGCACTGAGCCAGACAGGAATTCTCGTCCTTTGCGGTCGCTGTGCAGAGGCAGCGGCCGCTCAGAGCTGTGTTTAAACTGAGCACTGATGACTAACGACGGCGAACAACAGACGACACTTCTCTAACCAGCGGTCGGAAACCCTCTGAAGTGATAAGAGATGTTTGTTTGCTCGCGCTGGAACTGGTGCCGACATGGAACGTGGCATATTTACACCAGGAACATCCAGAGGATAAAATCCAAGTCCAACATCTAAACATATGATGATTTGAATTTACTATAATGAACATTTACCGGAGGAAAAAAGAGCATGTGAGGGAAAAGTTTGAAGGTACTTTTAGATTGACATATGAACTAACTCCATAACCCTTTATTGCTGCCGATACATTCACGTTAGCATAGTTTGGAGTACTGTTGCACTGTAAGGAAATGTTAAACAGTCCCTGAAAGCTGAGAAGTTGCTCTTAGTTCCTCTCCCTGGTGTGAAGAAGGAGCTAAGGGAAGGAGAAAACGTTGAGAAGTTGCACTTCACCGCCAAGTTGTTGTCGTTGTGGTAATGATTTGACGGGATTTACTGAGTGAATGCGATTACCGTAATGACTGCAACATGGCTGTTCCTCGACAAACCCATGGACGTTTTCTCCTTCTAGCTCCTTCATCACACCAGGTAGAGGAACTGAGTGACACTTGTCAGCTTCCAGTAACCGTTTGATGTTTTCTGACAGCGCCAATAGTCTCGTAATTACGGTACTCTAAAGTATGCTGGCACGACTGCAGCGCTGGGGATGCCGCCAGTGTTAAGGTTATAAGGTTTAAGGATTAATAACTGGTGGTATCAGTGATAGTGTCAGTCACCAGTGGTGACTATACTGTTCTATTCTATTCTATTCTATTCTATTCTATTCTATTCTATTCTATACTCATTTCTGTAGTTTTCTTTTTGATCTGTTGTGGTGCTGGAATTGTAAATTTCTCTCAGGAGTTAAAAAATACAGTATCTATCTGTCTGTCTGTCTGTCTGTCTGTCATATCAACTCTGTATCGTTTTCATCGATTTGATTGGACTGATGGTTGCTGAACCCATGGATGCATCAGTACAGATCAATGGATTGTTTCACCCCTCATTAAATACAGTATAAGTACGTAGTCTTCTCCAGTCTGGGTGTTCCTCCTCACTGGAGGTCTGATCCAATTTTGCCACATGTGATGAGACAACTACTTTACTTAACCTCCCCATCCCACTGCTAACCCCCCCCTCTTCTCTCCTCTCCTTCTAATGGAATGAAAAAGGAGGAAGACAAACAGTGCACAGGGCCAGCAGAGAGAGGATGGTGAGCAGGATTTCCAGGCACGGACAGCAGCAGCAGAGGAAGCAAAGTGTGTCATGGCTTTGGGGTGTTTGGCTGAAGAGAGCGTGGGACGCTTCGGCATGAGCTGCCCTGGCGGTTCGTCTGGCTGTACGGACGCCCTGAAGGGCTGTGGAGCGCTGAGTGGACGTGAGGGAGGTGGAGGTAGTGATGGGCTGCAGGAGCTCCAGGAGGAAAAAAGAGACCTCTTGACCCCGGGTCAGACAAGAACCAGTGCTTCACACACACACACACACACACACACACACACACACACACACCACAACCAGTGTGTGTGTGTGTGTGTGTGTGTGTGTGTGTGTGTGTGTGTGTTCAACTATGAACGGATTTGAATGAAACGTTGAGTAAACGTTGCTAATGGACCATGACGAGGTGATTAAACGTTGGTGGTGTTCTGGAACCATCTGGATCCAGGAATCTGTTGAAGGATTCTTACTCAATGTGAATTAGTGCACATTTTCCACATCTGTGTCTACAACTCTGCAATCAATGGTCAGATTCTTGGCAAAAAACAATCCAGGATCCATTATCTGGAGGTTCTCTGATATATCAACGTTTGATCTGAATCCACAACAGGAAACGTTATTAACGAGTATTAACGAATAAAAATAAAGACATGAACAAACAGAACAGATTTGTTCTATCTTCAACAGTTCTGGAACTAAAGTTCTATAGTTCATTTCATTTTCTTGGTCAATGAATCTGTTATCTGGAGATAAAATAGGGTTAGGTGTATTAATATTTGGTACAAATTAAAATCAAATCAAACATATCGGGTGTAAATGAGCAGCTTGGTGGAGGTCTGGGTTGTTCGAAAGGTTTGGTGAGGTGAATGTTGCAGCTCTCTCCATTGCCCAATTGTCGGTTACTCAGGCGCTGGCAGGCGACAAACGCACACAAAGTGTCACAGAGTGTCTAAACATCCTGACAATTAATTCATAGAGTCGGTGCAAAGCAGGAAAAACATGCACATGTATACGTCACATGAGCAACACCTGTCATGGATTGCCGGCGGCACTGGTTTCTCCCTCTTCCCCTGAACGCATCACCCCTCGCCACTCCCAGCCATCTCCTCTCAATCAGCCTCAACTACCCACACCTGTCCCTCTCAGAGGTGTTAAAGCCTCGCCTCTCCTGCTTGTCTTTGCCAGATTATTGCTCATGCTGCCTGTCTTCCAGATCCTGTCTGCTCCTGTCCCTGCTACCTGTTGCTTCGTGAAGCCCTGCTGAAGAGACTTTTGTTACGACGGTTTGTTTGAGTTCCCTCCTTAAGAAGACTGAAGAAGACTTAGTTACGAGAGTTTGTTGTGTTCTACCCGTCCCCCTTTCACATTGCCCCGCTACCAATAAACTTCCTGTCTTTTGGAAACGTTGTCTCCGGTGTGTTGCATTTGGGTCCAGAAATTCCCCCGTCTCAACACCAGCGGACAGAATCGAACGGCTGGCGTCTCTGCCTGACCTTCTGCCTGACCCCCCACCGCTCGCATGCAGCGTGTGGCCGACCGAGAAACAAAGATCCTGTTCCATATTTCATGAGTGATGACGACGAAAACACACGGCTCTGCTCGCAGTTCAGTGTGTCACAGCACCACCAAGTTATTGAGTTCTATTGGCAACAATCAACGATCGTCTGACGTGTGTGTGTAACCACACAAAACACCAAGAGAAACGAGCTGCATTGAAATAGAACCATATGAGCTGAGTCAATAGACAACACTAAAAACATCCACATTCTACAGACTCTACAGCTTCTTCAGTGTTCAGTCAGACGTACGAAACTCGGTGAGCCGACTCGCTGAGTCACATCCAGAGGATTCAGATTCGCCACGCTGGATGATGCCGGATTAACTCCTGCAGGGACTGGAGGGGCCAAGAAGACGGCTAGTGACAACCGGGCGGAGCTGAGACAATGTTGGATTAACGTGCCACAGACTCAAAATTGTCACATTTCGAGGGAAATTATCGTACACGGCCTCGAACCAAAGTAACAATGGTGATGTGTCCTGTGTTTGAAGCGTGTGTTGCGTGTTCTGAAGGGAGCATGGAGGCTCGGCTCGAGGCTGTTGTGACGAGCGATGGCCGTCTGACACCGATGCTCCGATACGAGCGTCTAAGTCAGAGCAGAATTTGAAACATGACTTCACATCTTGCGTTTATGACCAGTAGGTTCAGTAGTCTGCGTGACTGGTACAGCCTAACCCGATCCCGCCAACGTAGACGCAACTCGTCCAGGGCGTACCTCACCGTTCGCCAACTCGACAACATTGACAACTGGGATTGGAACAAGCGGGAGATGATGAGCGATCAAATTATCATGCATCTGACTTTTTGGAGGATTATCGATCGTACATCATACAGAAGGCCATTGTACAAGTACACCTGGCAACAAGTACAGTGGGCGGGGCTTATACACGCCACTCAGTCCCGCCCATGTCTGACATTGTCGGTTTTAACTGAATCATCTTGCAAAACAGCTCTTTTAGGTTTACTGAATCATTCAAATCCATTCAGTAAAAAGACTCGTTCACTGAATTGTTCAATCCGCCGCGCCGCATCAGTCTCCAATGACACCAGAAGTCACTGGGCACTCACTAAACACACAACACAGTCGGCAAGGCTGTTTCAGTGTAGGCTTTGTTTTGAGTGCAAGTTTCATTTTCAGCGAGTGATTTGTGTCAGTCGACTCGTGCGCAGGCAACGAACCAACGGATCAGGTTCACGAGCAGCAGTTCACTGCCGCACTCAGCTGAACTGGGAAACGAACAATTATTTTCACTAAGTGATTCAGTACAGTTCATTCACCCAAAAGATTCATTCTATTGAATGAATCGTTCACGAACGCTAGAACCCTTCATCACAGAGTGATTTTTTTCTAACGTATCTTCAGGCAACACGACACGTGATCCTTTTGTATGTTGCAGGTATGTTTTTTTTTTTTTTAACTCGCTGCAGCCTCATGAATCCTTTATATTCCGTGGGGACAAACTCTCTGATGGTGCTGACGGATCAACAATCCGCCGGCTGAGTGATTGACTTTGGAGTGTCTGGCCCAATTTTGTCAAATCAATGCCTGAACGGGATGAACTCAAACGGAAATGGCGGTGGAAAAACGTGGCATGAAAACTTGTCTTTTATTTAAAAGCTAGAAGACTTACAGCTCCCTCTGCACAGACCATGAATATTTCAGTCTTAACTCTGCCCGGCACAGAGCGCCACTCTCACCCACGTCTGCACGCACACACATGAAAACACACACACACACACACACACACACAGTGTTGGAATTAATTGTGAACTTACAGGTCAAAGCGCAGATTCTGCCTCTCCTCAAAGAAATAGTCCAGGATGAATTTGCGGACAAAGTCGGGGTTCAGGGTGTTGTCTATGACCTCGGTCCGGCCGAACTGGAAGAAAATTACGATGGGTTAAAGGGGCGACGTCAAAAAAAAGATCCATCTGATGAGAACGAAAACAGGACGTACAGTTAAAACAGGACAGTTAACAGCGGATGACTGACGCGCCATCATTCAAATCTTAGAGTAGGACCAGATAAGCCCCGCCCACTCACACACTGCTCTAAAGTAGGGACTTTGTGTAAAGTGCTGCTTTGTTAACTCATTAACACTGACGGTATCACTGGTGAAAGCTGAGACGTGTCACTCGGTTCCTCTACCTGGTGTGAAGAAGGAGAAAACGTCCGCCGCTTCCCCGAAGTTGAGAAGTTGCACTTCACATCCTAGTTGCTGTCGAAGTGCCTAGAGCGAATGGGATTACCGTAATGACAGGAACCGATGAACGTTTTCTCCTTCTCATTTTCTTCACATGAGGCAGAGGAACCGAGTGACACTTCTCAGCTTTCGGGAACCGTTTGTTGTTTTCAAACAGTCACCTGATTACAGTAATCCAAAGTATGCTAGCACCAATGTAACGCTGTCAAAAGGTTGTTCAAGGGTTAAAGGAGGGGGCGCGCTCAAGAGGACGGTTGGTGACGCACAATACCAACTAACACCTGACGTACCAGCAGACACCTGATCTACCTTCTATACCTCAAGATACCAGCAGCATTTCAACCTTTCATGTAAAGGTAGTTTGGGGTTTAGTCTCCAAACCACCTGTTCATTGCCGGCTGTCCTCTTGGCTCCGCCCCTCACATGAAAGCAGCATCTCCTGTGCTAATTGCTCACGTGGCTCTGGAGCACTGCAGTCTTCAGTGAGACTCACGTGACTCTGACAGGTCAGAGCGTCCCAGACTTCCCTCGTCGACATGTGCGATCGTCATTCCTGCTGTGTCACCCTGTCGAGAATCTGTTTGTGTTTCCTGAACAGGAAGAAACATTCCGCCATGAGCACTCACCTCTCTCCATTCCCTGTTAGCGATCCCCTGAGTGTACAGCACACAAACTGTTGGGGAAAAACAAGAGCACGTTAGACTCACTGATGAGTATTTAACGGCGTCATGAGAGGAAAAGTCCCTAATTAAATGTCAGTAGAACTTTGCCTCGGAGCGTGATGGTATTTCAGAGAGCGGGTGAGGAGGGAATGTTTGCGTGGGCGGCGGAGCGAAGGAGCGGTGCGGTGGGGGTGGGGGTTTGTGGGTTAGTGGCGCTGGTGGCGGTTGGGTGCCTGGGAATGTCTCTTTATTCATACAAAAAGGAGGACGGTCGATAGTATTGACATCGGAGCGTCTCTGTCGGAGGAAGTCGTGGTGAGTGAGAGGAGAGCGAGGTGAGCAGCTGCCACTGAAGTCACATTTCATTTACGTTCCGGCAGGTTCGCACAATTTCTGTCACATGGGAAAAACATGGGACTCGACACCTGCAAATCAGCTGGAACCGCGGGTGAGGGATTATACCATCATGAAGAATAGTATGAGACAGGGCTGCAGTTCAATAAAGCATTAAACTGTTTGACATCAATCCATTAGTTGTTGGTCTATAAAACTGCAGAGATGGTAAAAAAAAATAGACATTCAGTTTACTGAAACCAAAAACATCCACATTTAATTTAACGCTTAATTTAGACATTTCCTCATGGAAAACAATCAACATAACTTGTCAATTTACCAAAGTAGTCGATTTCTTTCACAGTTGATTCTTATTTTCACCTCCTTGTGAAAACATCGTCCGTTTCACGATCGCCTCTGCCTCCCAACCATCTAGCGACGGTGGTGAAGTACCGTCCTCCAGGGAGACGTCGTTACAACACACTAGAGTCGGAAACCTTTCCAAGCCATTCCACCTGAGCGGCAATGATCACAGCAAACGGCCACGGCCACCTCCGCCTGTCCTTGACCTGATGGCTGCACCGACGCTCCGCAGGAGAGGGGGACAGCGGAGCATCAGGCGCACGATACTTCCCATTCATTAATACGACCCTCTCCAATCAATATATGGAAGGAGTCACGCCGCCAGAACCTGCCAGTCTGCAATGAGGGACGCAGTGGCCCATGGCCGGTCGGGTGGGTGCAGCGGAGTCCACGTTGATCTGTGAGTCATTTATAAGCCATCTCTGGCCAAATTACAACCCACATCATAAATACTGACTAGATGCCATGTTTCTTTTTCTTTTTTTTCTTTTTTGCAGCGTTCTCACTTGTTTCAAGCAAATTTTAATTAAAAAAAAGTATAAATGTGTCCCCATTCTTAGTTGTGCTGATGGAAATGTAACTTTCTCCTGTAGATATAGAAAAGTATCCATCCATCTATCTAAATACATGCCAGTGGTTTTTTTGATGTTGCTTGTAATGATATAAAACACTTGTTGCAATGGGAGATTTTTCTACTTCCTTGAAACAAGAGAAAAATGTCTAAAAACAAGTTACTTACCTACTCAGGTGAGGTGTCTTATTTCAAGTGTCAAGTCATTTTATGACTAGAAAATGAGTCATTTTGTTTAGAAATGAGACAAATATTCTTGTTAACAATTGTTGTAGTTGAATTTTTGAACAGGCCGATCGGCTCCAGTCAGCGAGACTCTGTCGCGCTCAGATGTGTTTTCTCTGACGAGCAGGAAAAAAAATGGCGGTCGCGGCTTGATGAGACCATATGGCCGCTGTTAATTAACGTTTTTCATTTCGACGGCCGGTTACAACTGACAAGGCACTAAAAAAGGATGTTTACACGCTCACAGCGTTAATGAAGTCACACACATCTGTCGCTCCCACGAGCGCAGGAATTCTACGCAGAACGTAAACACGAGCATCCATAGGCGTCGACTTCGGAGGGGGCGCCGTGGGGACATGTACCCACCATGTGACATCGAGGTTCTGTTTTTTCTGGCACGTTATAGCACTTTAGGAAGCGTCACTGGACAAAGTGCGAGTGTGTGTGTGTGTGTGTGGGGGGGGTGTCTCTGTACCCACCACATTTCAGACCCAACGGTCACACCACATTCTTCTGGAACCTGTGTGGATCCATGTGCTTCAGCGTGGAGATTCTTCACCAGAGTTTGCACAAACCTGACTGCCAGGTTATTTTCATGTCGCCAGTTTTTGACCGACTGGCACTCGAAGAGCGTGTTTTTTTTTTTTTAATTAGTAACGATTATTGTCATCTTTGATTAAATAATGAACAATTATGTTCTCGACTAGAAAAACACCAAACAATATCAAAGTCCTCAATCCTCATTTGATCTACTGTAATTCACTGATCATCAAAACATCATTAGACACCTTGTTACACACAACATGACCTCTGACCTCTATTTTTACATTTTGCTCTATTTCCTTTCAACAGCAAAACAAACAAACCAACCCTCCGTCCCTGGGTGGGCTCCAACCCCCGACCTTTGTGTCAACAGACAGACCCACTAACCACTGGGCCACAGAGACAGTCCACTGCTGCTACTGTGGAGTTCTAGACACAGATGCTGAAAATGAAGAAGAATCCTCCAACAGATTCCTGGATCCAGAAGGTTCTAGAACACCACCAACATCACAACACGTTCAGACTTATTTTGATTACGGACAGACGGACAGATAAACGTCGGTGAAAACAGAACCCTCCTTGGTGGAGGCACTGACAGAATTTAGGAGGAGAGTGAGGAGGAGGACTAGGAGCTCTAACTTTCCGTGCGCTGTCACCATGTCATGTATATTACACTTTGGGCATGATGTGCGGCGAACTGGGGCTCAGCTGCTCGAATATACATTCATCCTCTAATCTCGCTGTGGAGCTCCGGATGACACATGGTCTCGGTGTTATTGTGCGGGTGTGTGTGTGTGTATGGGGGGGGGCACATCAATCAGTTGGCCGTGAATAGCGAAGCAGCCTCACCATCCGTGCTCCGTGTGCTCTTTCAACTCTTCCTTTTCATCAGGTTGATGACAGGAGTGAGATAATGGCACCCAAACACACACACACGCACACACACACACACACACACACCCAAACACACACACACACACACACACACACACCATCTCTTTTTCTCTGTTTTTGTAGGACACATTTGCATTTTTTGTCAACGTTCTCCGTCTGCTTGATTTCTAGCCGGCTGATCGAAGTGCATCCACATCCAAGCACGACAGGAACAACAGCTGGAACACACACACACACACACACACAAACAGGCACAAACAGAAATACAAGATTGTTGTCCAGCTTTATAAGCCAATATGAATATGGTACGTGAGTCTGCCTCGGGCCCTGTGCGTGCGTGTGTGTGTGCGTGTGTGTGTGTGTGTGTGTGTGCGTGTGTGGCACTGCTGAGGCGCTCTAATGTTGTGTGACTGGGGCCAGTGTCTGTCAGCAGAGCAGAGACATGGACGCAGCACAAGTGCCTCCTTGCATAAACGTTGGGACTTGTTCTGCCTCCCCGTTAAAGGTCCAATCCGCGATTCTGGGACCTCGTCAATTCTCAGCGCATCTCAACACAGACAGACGCACACACACACTCAAACTGCCATCAGGTCCACTGGGCCGCTCCATGAGGGAGGGTATGCGCATGTGGAAGGGTGACGCTGACAGAAATGTGCGTGGGCAAACCAAAGGGTTAAAGAGGGGAAATCTACTTCCCATTCATCTATCTGGAGTGTTTTTTTTCCTCCCTTCGGGTTTATTTTTAGACGGCTTTCAAATGACACGGCTGTCACAGGCTATTACAGGAAACTAAACAGGTACAACGGTGAGAAACAAGCTGGTCAGTGTGTGTGTGTGTGTGTGTGTGTGTGTGTGTGTGTGTGTGTGTGTGTGTGTGTGTGTGAGTTCCTGAGCTTCCGCTGGCTGACATCAATCACAATATCAGTTTTTGTTTTCATAAAAAGGGGATACTTAGTATACTTAGTGGGCTTTGTCAGTATACTGGGATCCAAGCTGTTTCTCCATGAAAAAAAAACTATTACAAAGGGCAAGACTTGTTACCGTGGTAACTGAGATAATCAAGAAGAAGCTAGTTCTGGCTGTTACCGTCCTTTTTTTTTCACAAGAAACAAGTCCATTAGAAGGTGTCTAACCCCCCCAGGGACCGAACATAAAACACAGCAGCACTCTTTTTACAAAAATGGGAAATATAATAAAATGATGGTTGTTGTCAAAGAAATGATATTTGATATGAACTTCACACGGTGTGTGTGTGTGTGTGTGTGTGTGAGGATGATCTGCTTCCCCTCACTCACATTAGGAGCAGAGAACAGTGACGAATACGACCCCTGACATATGCAAATGACAACTGATTCACACAGCCCAGGTCGTGTGTGTGTGTGTGCGCGCAGCCACATTTACACAGATTGGGCAAAAATGTTGTTGTGACGTGCCGTAAAGCGGAACAGCACAACAAACCCACCAGAGAACTGGACTCATCTCATCCATGAACGTGCTCTGGTGTTTCTCTTTGTGGGTTTGTTAGCGTAGCATTTCAAGCTAACGTGGTGAGAACACGGTTGCGCGCCAAAAGGATTTATCGGTGTCCTCGTCGTCCCCTGTTCAAAAGTTAGCATGTTTGTAGCTGTACACATCACAGACACGCCAATTGTGGGTACCCGTCACCAGCTCGCAGTAGGTAGAATCCTCCGGAACTTCTAGAACCGACTTGCAATGAGGTGCAACTGTTCCATTGCGCTATCCGTCCCGTCCGTTCATAAAGTCGTGCCTCAAATCTTTGGTCTGGACCAGACTTTAGTTACTTCCTGTGACATGAGCTGAGAGGCACCGGGACCCCGCTAACCTTCCGGACGCCATGTGCGAAATGAATAATGGTGGCGTACCCATTCTTAATTAAGACACAGTGCAAATGTAGCATGTAGCATGTAGCATGCACGTGTTTGTTTGTGCTCTTACTTGGATCCGACTTGGAGAACGTGTCTCTGTCCAGCAGGTTTCTGCAACACAAACAAAGAAGGAAACCGTTTTTTAATGGCTCCCTCCTCTTCAGCGACAAAAGTGACAAATATTAAATCACCTAATTAGTTTCCACGGCGATGCCAACAACACAACGCCCACGGTCCTTCACTGACAAAAGCCTTTTCATTCAGTCAGTGACATTAAACAGACGAGAAAATAGAGCCCATCTATATTTCAGTATTCCAGGCAAACAGAAAACAGCAGAAGGTCCTTTTTCTTTCTTTCTTTCTTTTTTTTTTTATTCTTTTGCACTCTCTGGGTGCCATCAAATTTAAATGACGTTCCTGCTCTTTGCATGGGGACGGATAAATGTGCTGAGGAGTCCCAGCGCACAGCAGATGCGCCGGTGCTGCCGAGTTACCCCCGTCAACGCGCTCAAAGGGAATTAAGTATGCACTCAGAGACGACAAGGCACAGCTGCCGGAGATCTGACGCAGGAGCAGACGAGCGAGGGTGTCCGAGAGGGGAGACCCCGGGACGTTACGTCACAGGAGGCAGGAGCACGGGGGAAAAAAAAAACAAACACCCAAAGACCTTCAATGCAGTCGCACCACACGAAGCTTTAACCCTTTAACCCAGACCGTACCGCCAAATCCTGGCACTACATTCATGCTAGCATACAAAGATAGATACAAAACGTGAAACGGCTCCGGAAAGTTGAGAAGTTGCACTTCGCATCCGAGATGCTGTCGTTTTGGTAATGACTCGGCAGCTTGCTTCAAAAAAAAAAAAGCAGATGGGATGACATGGCTGTTCTCTACTTTCTCTCTATGTGTAATTAGGGTACTCCGACGTATGCTAGCGCACACATAGCGCGGGAGATACTGTCTGTGTTAAAGGGTTAATGGCGCCAAAATAAGAAAATCCTCCATCAGGACACTGGACCCCTGAAATCAGCTGCTGCAGAGACACTGCAAGTGAAAAGACAATAGAATAAATCTGCTCTTTTCTTTGAGCTTCTTTTTTTTAAACTTTCATGACTTTACCTCCTTCAATCCTCCTCCTTCCTACCAGACACTGTCCGCTGGTGCTGCATGTGGTACATCCCATACATCCCATCTGAGGTTATTTGGGAATGGATGGTGGATAATGTGCGTCTGTCCTGAATAAATTATGTAATAATTCCTCCTTCCTTCTACAGGTTTCATCCCTGTGGTGTTTCTTCGGCTCCATGTTTTTAATTATTCTTGCCTCGCATCTTTCATACACACATGCGACATTAAAACAGTATTGCACATTGGTCTCTCATTGGGATCTTGATGGATTAGCACTTGTTCCTTCCTAAAAAAATATTTGCTTGGCAACAAAACAGCACGCGCTACAAGATTTAGTACAATAAAACGTTGTAATATTGTGTGTAAAACCAGCTTCAGATGTAAATAAAGCTGCACGCTGCTGACGGGTAAAAGACAGAGGGATGTCAGGGAAATGAGTCTGCTGCTATCCTGTTAGCTTCGGGCTGCTCAAGCTGTTGATGGCTAGTGATGTATCTGGATCAGGCTCTCGTGTTTTGCTGATCCCAGCGTGGCCCAGATGGTGAAACACCACCGTCTGCTGCCTGAGCTGTCAGGACACGCCCACGGGCGCCTTCTCCCGCTGCGGACACCTTAAATAAATGATCATCAGCGATGGGAGCGGGGCCGGGATTGTGTTTTTTACGGTTGGTGTAGAAGTCTGTGTGAAACTGAGAAGTGGGCGACTTCACCTGCCAAATGGGATAAATGTCCAAGAAAAAGCAATACTGTACCCTGTCGTGGCAGGAAAGTTTAAAAAAAAAAACTGAAACTACCAGTAAAAGCTAGCACGTGAGTCGGTGTGTGCAGCAGGGAGCGTGCACTAGTGGATACGGTCACCTCCAATGTTCTCTCTGAGCTGCGCGCTTGCGCAATTTCGCAGTGCTCGCACATTCTCAGCGCACAAGAAAATATATGCAGCGCATAAAATAAAATTCAACATAATTAATATCTAATATTAGACCT
Source organism: Aeoliscus strigatus (assembly GCA_901007665.1). Lineage (NCBI taxonomy): Eukaryota > Metazoa > Chordata > Actinopteri > Syngnathiformes > Centriscidae > Aeoliscus > Aeoliscus strigatus. The sequence continues at coordinate 40,953 of CAAKHB010002899.1, read as the reverse complement.
AATCTAATTACTGTAATTAGACTGATAATATTGTTCTCTGCACCATTTTGAGTTGTAACTCTGTGAGTGACAGGTGTCCAGCCAATGATACGATAAGGTTCACTTCCTCTACGCAGCCAATCAGCATTGACGGTGCTTGCCTATTGCCCAGTCTATACGCGCTAACAATGGTGTGGCGGAGTTAAGAGACGCAAATGCTAACTAACCCCTTATCATGGCGAAACGAACAGGTAGCGACACATCCACTCAGCAAGTCAAAGTTAAGACGGAGTGGCTGTCGGAGTGTGTGCAAATTGAAGAACAAGCGGTGAAATTGGGTGAGATGTTTTTCTTTTTCGAGTGAGAAAGGTGCAAAACAGGCAGCAAGTAGCACGTGAGCTTATGCATCATTTTTTCCAGAACAGGACCCAAAGCCAGGACACAACTGGACCTCACCTAGGCCAAAGCAGGACTCTCACATATACCTGTAACATACTACACATCTCCTGAACAACAAGATCTTTGTCTTTTTCATTCTAAGTGGCCCAAATCACTTATACTAAAAGTAAACTAATGAAAATTGCTGCTGTAATTGGATTCTTTTGATAAACCATGTAAGTTGCCATGATCCAAGGTTTTGAACAAGTGTGATACTGGTGTGTGGCCACAGCATGCACACCTGATGTTGCTCACAGTGGACCTCAGTGTGTTCAGGGTGTGTATGCCCAGAAACAGGAAAAATTAGAGGGAACATTGGTCACCTCCCTCTGATTCACGTGCACCCGGGGGCTTCCACCTGATCGACGCTCTGAAAAGCCCGGTCCCTGTGTGGGCGGGCGGTGTGGGAAGCGCCTGGGCGGTCCGAGCAGAGTGCTTCATTGCTCATCAAACATTTACTAGCGCGTCCCTCCTCGACACCAGAATTACATTTGAAATCCCTGCAGATACATCGCAGCCGTGTTTAGGTGGCCGAGCCTTAAATACCTGTGTGTGGAGATGAAGCGGAGGTTGGGGGGGGGGGCGTCTGTGAATATTTATTTGGTTTGAAGAAAGAAAGGTCTGCAGAGGATTGGGAACATTTGCTGCAGGAGAATAAAGTGCCGGCTTTGGGGAATGACTTCCTGTTGGAGGGGCGTCCGACGGTTACAGTCAGGGAAAGTCCAAAATTATTTTTTCTCGTTCCACTTTCAGAACCAAACAGGCCCATCTAGTCGTTTCTGTCCTGAGATGGGGGAGGGGGCTTTAGGCCGAGCTAAGCCCCGCCCACTCATCTGAAATATACTGCACTGAAGTTCTGCCGCTGGTACTTCAGGTATCTGCTGGTACCTCAGCAGCGAACAGCTCATACACGGCAAGAATACTGGTCTTATTTCTAATTTAACAAAAATCTGCCAGTGTTTTTTTTTCTTAGTACAAGCAAAAGAAATCGTGTCATACGACGTAGGGTACGACGTAGGGTACGACGTAGGGTACGACGGACAGGATACGACGTAGGGAACGACACAGGATACGACGTAGGATACGACGTAGGGTACGACGTAGGGTACGACGTAGGGTACGACGTAGGGTACGACGTAGGGAACGACACAGGATACGACGTAGGGAACGACACAGGATACGACGTAGGATACGACGTAGGATACGACGTAGGGTACGACGCAGGGTACGACGTAGGATACGACGTAGGGTACGACGTAGGGTACGACGTAGGGTACGACGTAGGATACGACGTAGGGTATGACGTAGGGAACGACACAGGATACGACGTAGGGTACGACGTGGGGAACGACACAGGATACGACGTAGGGTATGACGTAGGGAACGACACAGGATACGACGTAGGGTACGACGTAGGGAACGACACAGGATACGACGTAGGGTACGAGGTAGGAAACGACACAGGATACGACGTGGGGAACGACGTGGGGAACGACTCGTGTTTACCCTGCTCTGACCACTGGACCCATTTGTGTTTCTGCGTCCAGCTGACGTGGACCCTCCATCTTACCCTACGCTGTCCTACGCTGTCGAGAGCGTTTGTACTTACTCCCTGCTTATCTGTGTTTTCATTGTCTTTTTCAAGCGATAGCGACCCTGAAACTAATTACACTCCTGAGGAGGTGACGTGACGCTACGCCGTCAGCAGCGCTTTGACACGGACCCCACGTACGCCGGTGACTCGAAGCATATAGGGTGGGCGGGGCTTATCTCCTCCTCATTCCATGTTCCAACACACCTTCAAAACAGGACATGGAGAGGTGTCAAAGGATCATCGATCCATTGACGCAATGTACACGAACAAAATCCTTCTTATTCCTGTGTTTCATTTCCTCGGTGTGTGTGTGTGTGTGTGTGTGTGTGTGTGTGTGTGTGTGTGTGAACACTGGAAACCTGCTCGCAGGAGTCTGCCTCTGCTCAAACGAGTGGTTCTGTCTCTTTCTCCGCGGCTCCTTGTCTGTGACACATCGACCGGACTCTCAGCGGGTCGCCGCTCGCCTTCAATGCCGCCACATCGCAACACGTCAATCCTTCGACAGGAGACACTTTTGTGGCCAAAAGGTCACGGCGATGTTTCCGACCAATGACACACACGCTCCAAACACTCTCCGAGGACCAAACCGTCTCCACGCACACACACCGCCGCTCCATCTGTGTGTGTGTGTGTCGTCAGTCATGCGATCGCCGTTCTTTCCTCTCCGACACACAACGTGGGACCTGAGTTAATCAATGTGTCTGAATGTTCGGCGACGCCGACGGTTGTGGACGGACGGCGGCGAAGGACGAGATCCGTCCGCGCTGAAAAGCCTCAGTGGCTTCGGCGACACGCGGAGACACTAAAGTGGGAAAATCACACCGCCCACCAGCTCGGAGCTGAGAGGCTTCGTGTCGCTGCTGAGTGTGTCCACTCTGCCAGCAGCTAAAGAAAAAAACTAAACAAAACATGGTTTTTATTATTTTTTTAAAATCTTTTTTACAGTCAAACTGAAGGGTTAAACCACAGTGTGTGTTTGTGTGTGTGTGTGTGTTTGTGTAAGAAATACATTGATGACGACGATGAATCAGCACTGAACATTTTCAGTTTTTTTTGTGGACCAAGACGTTCCATAAATAAACAATAAGAGGAAAAAAAAATCAAATGCCTAAAACTGTACGCAACTATGCGCACAGACACACACACTAACACTAATTTATTTGTAACTTACGCAAAACACAGAGCAACTTATTTTGCGGATGAACAACTGAGAGTTTTAATCGTTTTTCGCAGCGTTGTTGTTAGCTGAGATGTTTAATTTTGCTTGGTTTCATTTGAACGTGTAAACGTGGGGGGTTGCCAGGTGAAACTTTAAATTGATTGATTTGGGTCAAGTTATACAATTGTTTATTTTGGCGGGATGGGGGATTTCAGATTGTTATTCTTCTTATCAGAGGGATTAAAAAGAGGGATTAAAAAGAGCCTCTGGTTGGCGCTCAAATGTGTATCACATTGGCTACGGACATGACTCGGGTCATGTCCGAGTCAGACTTTTCAGCTCGGAAAACGAGTCAAATTCTGGCTCGGACTGCAAACGGAACGCACCATATGTCTCCACCAATCGACAGCTTTAATAGAGCTGTCGACCAATCACGTCGCCTGTTGGACGTCTCCCCACTGCGACGCTGCATTCAGGTGGTAAATTGTAACGTTGGCAAACAAGAAGTTATTTTATTCTTTCATTCAGAAACGATTTGGACAGAAAACTCAACTTTGATCGGACTTCCAACATATTTCTCTCAAAACGACCTCTGACCTCTCAGGTGACAGCCACATGTCGTTTGCTTTACGGTGTCGTTGTTACGAGAGTCAACATGTGCTTTCACATGAGGAAAAGATCAGTTCGTTTTTATTCCCCAGCCAGGAAGCGACGATGGGCGAGGTCAGCTGCTGCCTCCGGTGGTACAAACTGGAATTACAAGGATACAAAGGTCCACGTAGCACCGTGAATAATCTTCATACTACAGGAAAACCCAAGATTAGTGATTTTCTGACAAGCTGATGAATGAAATGAAGGTTTGAAAAGTGTTTGTGGAAATGTGAATCTTCGGTCGTCATGAGACGGGCAGAAGGTGTTTTCTGGCAGAAGAACGGGAACATGAAAGTTTCTCGTTTTTTACGTTTTTGCCGATCAATTCGGTTCCACGTCTAAAACCAAAGTATTTGTGAACTTTATTTGTCCCCCGACAGTTTGTGGTCATGCCGTGGACAACCGGTCCACGGCATGACCACAAACTGTCGTTGCCTGTCGTTCATTCATTCGTTGACGCCCCCCCCAGCAGTGAAGCACACATACAGAACATAACATTATACACATAAACATAAAAAACATGATACACATACATATCTTTGTCTTTGTTATATGTGAGTGAAAGACACACACACACACTTTCCCTGTGCACCAACAGAACATCTGGATGGTTTTACACTCTACACACACACACACACACACACACACACACACACCACAGCTGGATTTCACCTGCACAGTAAAGAAATCTTCTCCGCTGCAAAAAATATTCAAAATCGCACTAAAGATTGAGACATTTTGATCAGAAATCGGAGCAATAAGACTTTGATCAGTGTTCTCATCGGACCATCAGCGTGAGAGGATGCTGGAACATCAGCAGAAACACCTGCGACCATGTGACACCATCACACACACACACACACACACACTGACAGACTTCTGGCTGACTTTCCGCTCACCGACAGGACACCGTCAGCTCAACTTTGGTCGCCGGGATCGCGGCGGTGAAAGGGTCCGCGTCCCCGATACAAGCCATGTTTTGGAGCCGCTGGCGGTGCGGTCCGGTCCGGTGCGGTCCGGTCCGTCAAAGGTCGCCCCGCATCCGGCGCCTGAACGGCGGCATGAGCCGAATCCAACAAGAAGGAAAAGAAGAGAAGAAGCAGAGAAATGGAGGAGAAGTGTTGGAGCGGCGCGTCAACGTGGCTGATTGAGAGGATGGAGGGAGGAAGAAAGAGAGGAAAGAGGAGGAGGAGGAGAGGCGCGCAGACGCGGAGCTGCTGCTGCGGTTTGTGTGTATGTGTGTGTGTGTGTGTGTGTGTGTGTGTGTGTGGTGATGGGGGGGCGCACATCATTGGTCCGGAGGAAGCCTCTCTCTCTCTGACACACACACACACACACACACACACACACACACACACACACACCGTTAAAAGAATTAAAGGACCAGTGTGTAAGATTCACTCCTCCATTGGTTTTGTGTCATTATTTTCTTCAGTTCAGGAATATTTACATTTGCGAGTCCAAGAAGAAATTTTTAAATGAACATAAAACATTTTAAAGTCCATCGAGACAATTGTAAACTGTCACGTTGGGCTATACAAATAAATTGAATTGAATTGAACACTTTAACACAGGCGGCATCGCTGCCGATACATGCATGCTAGCATACTTTGGAGTACCGAAGACGTACAGAAAACCTTCAACCAGTTCCTGGAAGCTGAGAAGTCGTGTTTTTAACATCCATCCACCCATTGCTGTCATTACGGTAATGACTTGCAGGCTTCCAGCAACAGCACAGATGGGATTACCATAATGACAACAACATGGCTGTTGTCCATATTTATGGACCAATGGACATTTCCCATTATTTTGTGACTTTTTTTTCTGAATAGTCATGTAATTACGGTAGTCCACAGTATGGCTGTTTCGGCTACCTCCTTCTTCACACCAGGTAGGGGAACCATTCCATCATCGTCCTCCCCGCTGTAAATTACATTTGCTACCACTCGCGTGGGTTTTGGATCAATTCACCATTTTATAAACCAAACGACTGTTTGATGGAGAAAAGAACCGACAGGGTGATAGAAGGTGAAAATGATCCACTTTGCATCGGATCATCGAGGTTCACCAGAGAATTCAACCGTCATCAAATCTGAAATGAAACTGACAAGTCAGTTTCAAACACAGAAGTAAAACACCTTTCACCTCGTCGTCTCCTCGTAAACGCAGCAATTTTGTCCAGAACGGCGGCAAAATGATGTGATCCTCGGCAGACGTTGGCGCCTCGAAGAGAAGAACACAAATGACTCTGAGCACATTTGACTCAGTCTGCTGCCGAGACAACAGCACATTCCGGTTTGTCAGTCTGAAGATGCTAATCGAGAGGAAACAGACGGCATCAGCCTCACTCGTCTGAGGCGCCTTCCTTAAAAACCATCTGCTTATCTGCAGGAGGAGCGCGGAGGACAGCTGAGCTCCTGGAGTGTGTGTGAAAGTCTCAGCTTCACACCTTCTGCGTTTGATGCAGATGATCGCTGGCAGGTACGCGGCGCTCAGGAGGGGAGAATCGAACATCATCTGCATACAAACACACATCCGCTGCAGTTCAGTCGCACACAGGGGTCTCATGTCTGTCCATAGGACGAGTGCACAGACTCACAAGTCTGGACGTCTGATGCACAGGAGCGGGAGCGAGTCCGAGACAGTTTGATCCACAGAAGAGAGTCTGAGTCTGAACCACAGGAATGAGTCTGAGTCGGAATCTGAGCCACAGGAACGAGTCCGACTCTGATCCACTGGAAAGAATCTGAGTCAGAGTCAGAATCTGATCCGCAGGAACAAGTCTGATTCAGAGTCTGAATCCGAGTCAGAGTGCTTTGTTTCCTTATGGTGGAAGAGTCACAGTAAATGTAAGACTCGTTCAGTCACCAGGGGGTCACAGTACCAACTCACTTCCACATCTGACACCTGTCGATGGAACAATTCCCCCTCTGCTGGTCAGCGTCAGCGTCCATCTGTTTGAATCCGCACGACCACCAGAGGAGAGTGACGCAAAGGACTGTGGGTAAACTGCTCGTTCGCTCCATTATTGTTATCATGCTGTTGCTAGGCAACCACGAGCTCCCACTGCCGTTGGGCTGACGCGTTGGGCTGTGTCTGTCCTTCCTTCCTACCAGAGGAAAAGATTTCCATGGGACCACCACCTGTCGATCCAGTAGAGGAACTTTAATCTGGCCTCTTGCTCGAGTTCGGGGGTTTAATCCCCGAATCGGTTGAGGGGCGTTCTAAGCGGCTTTAAAAGTGCCAGTGGACTCAGAGGCTTGGGTCGGAGCCACAAATAGACCTGGAATTATCAGTGTGGAGCAGCTCCTAATTATTCCTCCTCTATCTGCCGTTCTCTTAATTTGCCAGAGAGACTCCGTCTCCGAGCGATGGATGAGTGGAGCCTCGGTGCACTTCATTAACCTCTGCGACCCAGTGCACCGCTTTGTCTGTCAACTCCTGTGACGGGCAGAATTTTACCTCCGGATCAGCGACGTTTCATCGGGTTAAGCGGGGGTGTTAAAAAAAAAAAAAAAACGACCGACTTCAGAGAACGAGCGTCAACACACACAATGTGATGACGGATCATTACGATGTCCGGAGAGTCGGTGAGAAACGGCTTCAAAGGAACGGTTATCACATTGGGTTCGATAACACCAGATTAAAGGGATTTCCTGAACAAACGAACACCAGGTTCCGTCACGTGCTCTCGATTCTCGGACGCTCTCACCACATTGTGCTGAGTGGGTGAAAACGTTCCTCTGAGGGCCGGAAAGATCCGCTCAGCAACCGGCAGCCTTTCGGTCGCATCTGTGTGAGAAAGCGCTGGCTGCGCTGTTTTTCAATGAGGACCACATCAAAAACCACCACTGACCGGCGCAGCTTCATGAGCAGATAATTCCACCGCTTGGGGCTGGAGGGGTGAAGGTGGAGGCCGCTGATGGAGAGTCATCGGACGATGGAGATGAACGATGGGTCGACGGGAACTTCCTGTCGTCATGCAGGGTCGCTTCAGGGGCTCGTTCCACCGAGCAGGTGTCGCCCACACGATGGGGTGACGTCGTTAGTTTGAGTCAGAGCTACAGGAATGAGTCTGATACACAGGGAAGAGTCAGATTCATAGATCCACAGTTACAAATCAGAGTCAGATCCACAGGACAGTCAGATTCATAGTCTGATACAGAGGAACGAGTCAGAATCAGTCTGAGCCACGAGGAGTCAGTTCCACAGTAACCAGTCAGTTCTCAGATTGTATTGGAAGAGTCGAATAAATGTAAGATTCATTCGGGATCTCAGCATCAGTTCACATGTGAAGAGATCTGAGAGACCTGCTTACATAAACTTGAGTCCTGCTGCCCCCTGGTGGCCCCATGGATGCACTGCAGCTGGCTGATGGAAGCTTGTGGTTCCTGGGTCAAATCAGCAGCTGTGGGATTCAGATCGACGACAGAAATGAATTTCATGTTCATGAATAATAATTATTATTGTTGTATCATTCATTCATCTTCTCGCTGATTTGCATCCACTGTCAGAGAACCATAGTCACTAAAGAAAACAGAAAATATCCATTTGAAATCACATTATTTTTACTTTTCTTTATAATATATATTAACGATTCATCATTGAACAAAGTGTTTACTTTATCAGTTACTGATGGTTTGTCTCACTGCAGCAGGACGCTAGACCAGTTAGTAAATGTAGTTTTTTTTTTTTTTTTACTGATCTTTGTTTTTTATTATATCTTATTATTCTATAATGTATTTGCCGATACTTTATCTGTACGACCTTGAGTGCCATGAAAGGCACCTATAAATAAAATGTATTAGTATTATAGTTGTTGTTGGAGCCTGAATGAAACTGAAGGTTTCTTATTTAAATGTTCTTTTACAATGACAATAATCAATCAATCAATAAATGCTCTTCTCTAGAGACTTTTCATGTGGTGATTTGAGAGAATGTGGATAAATGGTGTGAAAACAGGTGAAGCAGGTTTGAAAGCTCTTGTGTGCAGTTTGATTTCCAACCAAACACCCCCCCCCCAAAAAAAAAAAAACGTTTAGAGACAATTAACACTTTTGGAGATGGAGAACGGAGCCAAGTCAGTGTGAGGATGACAAAGATGCAAGTGTGATGTGTGTGGGGGGGGTATATTTTGTCAAAGACAGAAGGGATGAAAAAATTTCCAAGAGTGAAAATCATGTGTGCGTGCGTGTGTGTGTGTGTGTGTGTACAGGAGCAGTTGTAGGGAAAAAAAACAGAGGGAGTTGGTTGTTTTTCGACAGATGGCATTTATTCTCACCAGGCATCTGACATTAGAATCGCTACAGAGTCCGCCATGTTGCCATGGCCGCTTGAACTCCAGGGGAGGGTGAGGTGTGTGTGTGTGTGTGTGTGTGTAGGGGGGGGCGGGTCCAAGAGTACGTGGAACAGCGTAACAAACAAAAACTAACCAGAAGCCAATAAATAGAAAAAGCTGGATTCTGTCGGTGTGAGACGAGACGCTGGTCCCAGCGAGCTCCACATTCAGTCGTATATGCGTGTGAACACACATCGGACACGTCACCGAACATTCACGTGTTGACACGAAAAGGTTCTATCACAGATACATACACACACGGAGACAGCGGAACGTGGTGACGGAAAAAGGCGGAAGTCACCCGGAGTCCACGACTAGAAGCCCTCAGCTAGCTAACGACACCACGGAGCGGCGGCCGACGGAAGCTCGGTAGTGTGTGTGTGTGTGTGTACGTATGGATGTGTGTGTGTGCGGGGGGAGCGGGGCTGACGTGAAGAGAGCACATACTTCTTTTATTTTTTTACACACTAAAACATTCTAGAACACATGTGAGAAAGATTAAGACTGTGTACAACTGTTAGGGTCCAGTCCAGACCAAAGATTCATGGCGCAACGGAGCAGTAGTGAGCGGTCTGAAGCCGCTGTTCTAGAAGTTCCAGAAGATTCTACCTGTTCGGTCACTGATGATGGTTCATTGTCCATCGCTAACGTTCTGACCAATCAGCTGCGAGCTGGTGTCGGGTACCCACGTGGGGCGTGTCTCTAGCTGGTCACCCAGCCGCAGATGCTAACAAACATGCTAACAAACGTGCTAACTTTTGAGCAGAGGACAAGACAAAGATAAATCCTTTTGAAACAAACTGTGTCCTAACGACATTAGCTCGACATGCTATGCTAACAAAACCACAATGAGAAATCGAGTACTATGCAGTCGTCACAGGTTGTCTGATCAGAACCTGGATATTGTCTGAAGAATTCTTTAAGGAGTCCACGTCACACACGTTCTAACTTGACTGTAATTTTATTGTATTTACTGTGTGTGTGTGTGTTAGTTCTGTATGGTATTAAACTAAATCCGTACGAAGCACATTAGCTTGAAATGCTCCGCTAACAAAACCCGAAGACAAACACGGAAACTCACAGAGGAGTTGAGGGTGGGTTTGTTGTGCTGTTCCACTTAACGGACAGTTTATGACGGTTTACATCACAATGAGTAGTCGCAGCTCGGTGACTTGCTGGAACGTTCCGTTGGGTGGATTCAAGCAGTTGCTCCAGGAATCTTTGGTCTGGACTGGAATTTAAGCGCTCAAGTGTTAGCGAACAATCAGAAGTGAAGAAGAAAAGGAACTTTAAAGGGGACTTGTCCTTCTCCCGATAAACCTGTGATGGGTTGTGAAGACCAGCTACCAACCCGCTGGCTCACCTACCGCCGCCGAATCCGAGCGGACACACACTTCCTGTGATGAACTGCTGAACGAACTGGTGAACAAATGTGAAGATTTGACAGCGACGGCCGGAGAACAGGTGAGAACCAGGTGATGAGCAGGAACAAACAGAGGCCGGGTTCGTTCGTCCGTCTTCAGCTGAGACGTCACATTGTCACTATGGCGAGGGGCTCGTGGGGAGGGAGTCAGTAGTAGTGGGCTCGATAAGGTCAGGGGTCAAAGTGCAGGGTGGCAGCCGCCGACGAGAGAGAGAGCGAGAGAGAGAGAGAGAGAAAGAGGAGAGGGGCGCTGACAGACTCCGTCCAGCAGGGGGCGGCTGTGTTCAGTTACTTGCCACCTCGTCGGCGTTGTCAGCTGACTCTAGGGTGCTGTCCAGTCCACCGCGAGCACGCCAGATCTTCACTGTCCGGTCACTGAAAACACACACACAAACACACAGACAAATTCAAACCAGAATTAAACTTTAGCTTTATTACAAGGACAAAGTGAATTTCTCTTGGGAGAGCAATAAAGTATTTATATATCTATCTATCTATGTAATATACACAACTAAAATGACTAAATTCACTAACAGATGAAAAAAGCAGGATGAATAAAAGGATAGGATATAATAAAAAAAAAATATAACTGAAACTTCAAAAGCCACAATAAAAAGGAAAAAAAATGTTCAAATTAGACCAACCACCTGCGAAAGTAACTTGTTTCAAGCACATTTTCACTTAATATTCTTAAGTGAAAATGTGACAAAAAGTGTTTTTTGGTACTACAAGCAAAAAAAAAGAAATGTAAAGAGATGTTATGAGCAGAAATGAGACATTTTGCCGATGATATGAATATTAATAAGAACTGATGTCTTAGTTGTAGTTGCAGTGCAGACAGAGATGACGTCATAGATTGTCAACTTCATTCATTAAGTTCTGTTGTCAGTGTCATTTCTCTTCTTCTTCATCATCCTCCTCTTCATCACTGTCCTGCTGAGTCATCGTTCATTCTTGGTCTGCGTGTGAGACCACGGGGGTCCCATTCGCCCGCCGTCCCTTCATTCTGGGCCCAACGCGCCCATGTTTGCAGATACCCCCGGACCTCTTTGTCCGCAGCTGTGTGTGTGTGTGTGTGTGTGTGTGTGTGACTCACTCGGAGGCGGTGAACAGGTGGCTGCTGTTGGTGGAGATGCCGTTGATGGGGCTGTCGTGACCTTTCAGCTCCCCCAGTGTCCCCAGCGTCTCCATGTGCCACAGTTTG
>CAAKHB010002899.1:7494-24294 GCA_901007665.1 Aeoliscus strigatus | reverse complement strand
ACAGCACTTCCGTAGGGCCGCTGCTATGACGTCAGCACTCACACTGACACGGAACAGAACTGTGATACAACAGGACACGTCGGGAACCAAACCGAGTTGAGCTGGACAAAACTCTACATACTCCACATTAAACACAGCGCGCTGTGTGTGACACCACATCAGGGCCTCAGACTTTTCACACTGGAGTCTGATTTCACTTCGACGGGGAACGATGATCGACAAAATCCTCAATGTGAGTGTTGTCCTTAGATTCCTCTGTGTGAGAAGAGATTTACGTTCAAGATTAACGGCAAAAACCTCTTTCAGGGTTATTTTCATCATTGATTAATTGGCTGGTTGTATAAATATGTTAGATATTTTTATACTGTTATTGTGTCTTTATCTTTAAATATATATATATGTATATATATATATACAGACAAAGAAAGAAAATAGTGATAATATTTACAGTTAATATATATATATACTTTCTATATATCATATATGTATGTTTGTGTGTGTATGTATATACACAGAGAAATAGAAAATAATTTTATTTAGCATCACTTTTTCTCTCCATTCTACATAGCACTATATTATACTATGCTACACATATGTCATCAATTATTTGTCATGAATTATTATATTATAAATTAAAGATATTCATAATGGAGATGCGCTGCCGTCTGGATAGAGAAGAGAGGAAAGAGGACGAGATCCAATGAGGAGCAGAACATTCTGGGTTGAGTTCAAACCACATGCTTCTTCAGACAAAGAGCAGTATTAGTAGATTTGTGAAAAGTGAAATTATTTTTCGCCGAGATTCGCAGCCGCTCTTACTGTTTAATCTCCTTGACCTTTGACCTGTCAGCTGCTGCTTGTGCCTTGTCATAGGTCTTCCTGCGAGAGAGCGGTGAAGGCTCCGGAGCTCGTTTCTCCACCACCGGCGTCGTTCTGGAGCCAGAACTTATCGTTCAGTGTGACAAAGTCGGACAGAGTGCAGGAGGAACAACACATGGGAAAACAGCAGCAGGTGGAGAGGGCGGCACGAAACCATGGCAACAGCAACCATAATGAAGCCACTATTTGAGAACGTCGAACAGTTCTTGAAGGCTGAGAAGTTGCACTCGACATTTTCTCCGCCTAGACTGCAAAAACTCAAAATCTTACCAATAATACTTGTCTTATTTCCCATCGAAATGTCTCATTTCGACCCACAAAATATCCTTTACACTTAAAATAAGACCCATCACCTGAAAAACGAACTTGTTTTTAGACAATTTTCACTTGAAATAAGCAGAAAAATATGCCAGTGCAGCAAGATTTTTTAACACTTGCTCCACTGGCAGATTTTTCTACTTATAAAAATATGGAAAAACTTAAGACGGTCTAAAAACATGTTACTTTTTCAAGTAATTGTAAGTGTAAATACATTGTTTTAACAAAAAGTGAAACTCCTGGCAGGACTCGTCAAATGGCAGGAAGTGGAAGTTATGGGATGAACTCACATGCTGCCCATCTTTGAGGAGAAACCGGGGGAGAGAGCTGCATAGTCCCTGACCGAGGAACCCGACGAGTCCAGGTCTCCTCCCCCGTCTGGGATTTCAGCCAACGGCATCATGGGGCTGGAGAAGTCTGCGGCAGTGGCGGCATCGGGGGCGGAGTCACTGTTGGCGTAGAGCAGCTCCATCTGGGTGGTGGTTCTCCGACGAGCCTGCAGTGACGGTGAAGGTCTTGGTCAGACAGGAAGTGCCGCCGCAGGGAAACAACGCGCAGAGCAGAATAAACGCACCTTGTTTCTTGTCTTGGTGTCGCCGCAGAGTTTCATGAGATCGGACGCCAACGTACTAGAAGGAGTACACGAGTGCTACGTGAGTACTACACCGCACGCAAGAAAACTCCACACAGTACACGCACCCACATGATCCAACCTAACCAATCTATTGGGTGTCATAAATGAAAACTAGCACAATGCTGAGTCGTGAATGTAGACATTTAAACGGAGCGCTAATTAACCCTTTAATACCTACGTATCGCTGCCGATACGTCCAGGCTAGCATGCTGTTGAGTACCGTACGTAGTGTCACAAGCTCCTCTACCTGGTGTTAACAAGGAGAAAACATTGATCGGTCCCTGAAAGTTGACCAGCCAAGTTGCTGTCATTACGGTAATGACTCGCCGGCTTCCGGCAACAGATCAGATGGGATTACCGTAATGACAGCAACATGGCTCGGGTCAATTTACAAGAGTAGATGATGATTTTCAAGAGTAGATGATGACTTTTAGCTTGGAAAATCAAAAACAAAAAAAAGAATTGTAATCGCAATATCTGGCAGAAAACTGCAACTCTAGTTCATCCTCAAATTGTTTGGAGGAAGATCCCGTTCCATCACATCGCAGTGGTTTTATCAGTGTGTGCTTACTTTCCTTCTGCAGACGGGCTCTGGGCCGACTCATCACTGCTGCTGTCGTCTCCGTTTTCTGTGGGATCAGATCAATAAGTGATGTGAGAATTAGGGGGAAAAAAAAAGACGACACACTGAAATGCCTCTTTAACCCCTTGGGCCCGGGAGCCCCCTGCTGGGGGACGTGGAGAAGACATAGCAGCAGGGATAAACGGGGAAATCCCCAACGAATGGAGTGATGTTCTAATCCAAGTCAACAGCAGAACCTTGGCCACAAGAATATGTAAGCCTTTTTATACCCCCCATCAACTAAAACAAAAAATAAATCTAATTCTGCTCTGTTTCACTTTATCTGAGTCAAAGTTTGCAGAGATCATGTTCAAATACTGTTCTGTGGGATTATCACTGATGAAAAATGATGTCAGCGTTTTTTATTGTCTGGACCTTTGGTCCACATGAACCGGCGTTTTGGAGCCTGAATACGATCATTGTTGAAACCAGGTCCCAGAGTGAAGAAATGAGAAGATGACAACGAATGTCCAACCCAAAGGCATCTTTCCCGAGCCGATGACGTCATAGCTCCGCCTCTCCTTAGCCCACATGCTAACTGGCTAACAACAACAACAATGGCGGCTCAACGTGTTTCATTCAGAAACTGCTGAATGTGTCCATTTGCCACACTCTCATTTTTGTTCTGTTCATTTCCTGTGTTTGTTTCCATCTCATGCCCCGTGTGGATGCACACGTTTCTGGAGACAATTCCGTGGGGACAGAGAACACTTTTAAATCTATTCTGCCTCTGTGTGGACGTGGACTAAATCAGATCTGACCTTTGTGGCTACAGAGATCAACTCTGTTCATTCAGGCCGACACTGTTTCAGAGCAGAGCCGCGGGCTCAAAGGGTTAAAACGTTCGACCTGTCTTACATGGACTTTGTTACTAGCTTCAACACTGGTTTTAGGAAAGACGAACAAGTGAGGCATGTGAGGTCAGCGCAGCGCCATGCTGTCATATCGGCACACAGGACCTGGTGGAGCTCGATGGGATCAGATGGCCAGAGAAGGTGGTTATACAGAGGTGCGTGAAGGCAGAAGACCCGTTATGACACATCGAGATTAGTTGGTAGCTCCGGCTGGGGTCAGCTGACCTACAGTCACATGATCCATGTTTATGGCTCCTGTCTAGCAGAGTGCTAAAGCAGGGAGGCTGTAGCATGGGGTGGGGGGTGGGCGGGGTGGAGGCTCAGTGGACAGATGGAGGGAAGCCTGGCTGCACTGCACCTCATGCACCTGCTCACGTTATCGCGCTTGGTTAGTTCCAAACGGGGGAGGAGACACGACATGCATCCATGACACACAGAGGAGGCTGAAGTTCCACTTACCGGCTGGGATGTTACCTAGCTCTGTGGAAACATGAGGAAACGAAAAGAAAGAAAGAAAGGGGGAAAAAAGAACGTGGAGGAACAGAAAAACAAAAAGCAATGCACAAATCAAAACACACAGAATTCTACAGAACAGAAACAAATCAAAACTGTGCAACTACTGAGAACGGAACGTCCTGCTGAACACACGCTGGTCCGGAGGTCGCTGCCGTCACCTGGTTGATACAAAGATGGTCGCCGTGAGAGCTCACCGCTATGCCCCGCCCCTCCAGCCGAACAGATGTTGTTTAATTCATTTCAATCGGTATTTGACTCTCATGTGAGCTTCACTTATTCTTCTGTCGGTTCATTGTTTTTGGTTTTTTCAGTTTAACTACTAAAACAAATCCCTGGAATTGTCTATTTCTAATTGTCTAACATTCTAGAAAAACCGTAACAATAAAAACATATCAGTAAACTAAAAATAAAGTGATTTGAATTTAAATACCTGAGTACACCGTGACCGTAACAACACAAATGTTGGTATCTAATTGGTAAAACTAAAAATAATAAAAATCTATGTATTTAAAATACTGTCAATAAAGATTAAAAAAAGACGCACAAAACGTGAGGAACAAATTATAACAAATCAGGTTTCCTGTACTAATCGGGTAAGACTATTACGGAATATTTTAAGGAATATTTAAGGAGAATAGAATGAGTACCATCAGATGTTGGTACAAATTGGGAGCGCTGCTCATTTTAAAAATAACAAAAAAGAGTAAGTATTGTGTACAGTGCTTAAAGCATAGAGGATAGGATGTACGTGTATGCTTAAAGTGACAGTACACGTTTTCTATTGCATTTGAATGATTACACCATACATATATTTATGTATGGTGGTGTACATTTGCTGAATTAAAACTGAATCAGAGTGTTTTGCTAAATGTGATTTAATGTGACAAACAGATGTTTGTTTTGAAACCAGCTTGTGTTCAGCAGCAGGCGGCGGGTGAGAGCCTCTCAAACGGCTCCGTCATGCATGTGACCACCCTGTCCACTTCCTGCAAGACTCTTCAGCAGGAGGGATGGGGAGTGGGGGTCACCGTCTGAGTCTGTTACCTTGCAGAGCATTGCCCAGCAGAGCGTCCAGCTCCGGGTTGAACTCGGCCTTCTCCTTCAGCATGTGAAAGAGCAGCTGGTTCTGTGTGGCGCTGGTGATCTCCGTCTGCTTCAGTCGGCCCTCCATCACCTTCACCTGCGACTCCTTCTGGGCCGCCTGCAGACCCTGAGGAGAAGGCGGAGCCTTCGTCAATGAAAGGTCACGACCACCTCCACACACTTCTTTGAGAAAGGTCTCAACACATGTGTTGAAAGTCATGGTGTCATCCCGTCCGTGAACGATTGGCTCAAAAGACAGAATCTTTTAGGTGAACAAAGTGCTCTGAATCCTGTGACAGCTCAGGTGGCTTTACTTTGGATTACTGCACTACAGGTGTGTCTCAGTAAATTAGAATATCATTAATACGGTATCAAAAAGTGAAACAGATTCATCACACACAGACAGATAAATGACTAAATGATCATGATCATGTGATCAGGGATTTAGGCCAGATCATCAAAATAAAAGCACACGCCAGAAAGGCCTGCTGCTACTACGACATTGAGACGGATCCTCTCCGTGTGATTGGTGCAGAGTCCCGGGTTAAGTTTCACTGTTCAGTTAGATTTCAACTCAACAGCGCCGCCGCTGGTCGTCGTTGGTCCTGCTACCTTATTGATGGCCATGGACATGAAGTGATCGAGCAGGAAACGAGCCTCCACCAGGGTGCAGGAACCGATGACAGCAGAGATGTCCACTGTGTCGCCGTCCTCCTGGACACGAGAAAGAAAAGAAAATGAGAGAGCAGAACAAGAGAACACGGGAGGGAAATGAGCGGCGGTGCTCCCTCACCTTGGTCTCCTCCATCTGCATGATGTTGGCCTGACAGTCGGCGATACTGTCGTTGATGTAGTCGATGTTGGCCGTCAGCGCATCCACTTCCTCGTTCAGCGGAGGCACCGCCTTCTCTGCGTCCGGCCCCTCTCGGACCAGACGCTCCCTCTTCCTGATGACCTTCTCTTTGCGCTTGGTCAGCTCCTCCCGTTGCTATGACAACAGAACGGGCAGAAGGTCCAAAGTGATTACATTTTCCAGAAACGGAAATGTTTTGTTTTGTGGTTTCTTTACTACACAGATCCAAGAAACAGAAAAAAATGGTTTGTGTGCAAAAGACATTTGACCCTATTTTGGTGTTTTTGGTGGAAAGCACAGACATTTTCTAGACCCAACAAATAAATGCAGAAAAACTGCCAGCTGCCAGCCATAAAATTAGTTGAATATTAATACAATAAAACCATATTTATATTATAATATAATATATTGTTATGGCATCTGATTATAATTAATACTATATTATGTTAATCATATATGAGCAACATGCTTTTATTTATTACTATAAATTATATTAATACATAATACATAATGAATTTATTACATGGATCATATATTATTTCTTAATAATATATTTATGATGTATATTATTTTTTATTATTTATTATTATTATTTTATAACTATTATTATACAGTACTTTTACTTACCATATTGGATTGTGTTTTTGCTTTCTGGGTCCTGCATGTCCCCTGTGTCTCCATTCTTATTCTTGTCGTGCTGCTGGAAATGTGAATTTCTCTTGGAGATTTCTGTCTACCATTTATCATTATTGTTAATATTATATATGTTCTCATCGTTCTTATTCATCATGAGCATTATTTAACGGCACTAATTGTGTTAGTTCCTTGTATTTCTTCTCTATCTGTTGTTGCTCTAAACACCCAGCTGCTGCCGCATCGTTCCCAGACAGTTTCAGCTGATAACTTGAGAGGACACGTGATGCTGCAGGCTTCACCTTGAGGAGTCGGTTCATGTCAGCCTCCATGTTGGAAATGGTCATCCTTTGCATGATGACGTCAGAGATTCGGCGCTCCAGAGACTGCCATTTATTCCGGGCAATTCTGGTGGAGTAAACTCCCACTGTGCGTCTGTACGAGGATCTGTGTGGGGAGTTTTTCATGACTAATTTGTTGTAAGAGGTACCCCCCCGCGATATTTCCAGTCTGTTTCTGTTCCACATCCGTCTCTCACCGGGTGCCATTGGGGGCGGCGTTGCCAGCGGAGTACATGCGTCCAGAGGGGGGGCGGTGGGATGAGTCCTGTGGTTCGGGGAGATTGACCTTCCTGACGACCTTCCCTGAGGTGGGCCGGGCCTGTCGCCTGAGAGCTGTGACCTGACGCACGGGGCAGGAACAAACAGCCTGAGTCATTCTCCAGCTCATATGACGTCTCCTCTTCAGAAATGTGACTGTGTTTGATCAGTGATGTAACGTTACGGTCTGTGGTTTCTACCGATGATGTAACGTTACAGTCTGTGGTTTCTACCGATGATGTAACGTTACAGTCTGTGGTTTCTACCGATGATGTAACGTTACAGTCTGTGGTTTCTACCGATGATGTAACGTTACAGTCTGTGGTTTCTACCGATGATGTAACGTTACAGTCTGTGGTTTCTACCGATGATGTAACGTTACAGTCTGTGGTTTCTACCGATGATGTAACGTTACAGTCTGTGGTTTCTACCGATGATGTAACGTTACAGTCTGCGGTTTCTACCGATGATGTAACGTTACAGTCTGCGGTTTCTACTGATGATGTAACGTTACAGTCTGCGGTTTCTACTGATGATGTAACGTTACAGTCTGTGGTTTCTACCGATGATGTAACGTTACAGTCTGCTACCGTTTCTACTGATGATGTAACGTTACAGTCTGCGGTTTCTACTGATGATGTAACGTTACAGTCTGCGGTTTCTACCGATGATGTAACGTTACAGTCTGCGGTTTCTACTGATGATGTAACGTTACAGTCTGCGGTTTCTACTGATGATGTAACATTACAATATAGTGTTTTTTAGCAGTAATGTACAGTAACGGTGGTATCTAAGGTTAGGCTAACAACGTGGGCTGTGTATTAGTTCACAGCTGAAGCATAAATTAAAAAATGGAAGCTGCTCACCTCCTCCGTCTTCCTCCTCAGAATGAGCTCCTGCTGCCTCTTCTGGGCCTCCAGCAACTTCAACTGGTGCTGAAGAGGAAGAAGAACCACAGACGTTAACTGATGGTGGGGCGGACGGACGGACGGATGGACGGACGGGCGAGCAGACACCTCTTGTTTCCGCTGGTCTTTCTTCAACGTGGCGATTTCTCGGTTGCGGCGAGTCTCGTTCATCCTGTTCTTCTCCTGCTGCTCCTTCATCTGCTTCATGAGACGAACCTGGACAGTTCAACAACAAATGTGATGAGTCACTTAACTGACCAGCCTCATGTGACCAGGCAACTTTTGATCAGACTTTTTTTTTTTGCGTGAATGTATCAGCCCGTCCTAGTGAACGCAAACACAAACGCCCCTTCATTTTATTCTCAGAACGGAATGTGACCTTGGTCTTCTTCATCTCCGCCACGTCCAGCTGCAGCTTCTTCAGCTGCTTCTCGTACTGCGACTGGTTCTTCAGCAGACGGGCGTGTTCCTTCTGAGCCGACTGCAGCTTCTGCAGCTCCTTGTTCATGATGCTCAGCTTGCGCTCGTACTCTGTCTTGATCTTACGAGCTTTGTCGTCGGAGCCGCTTTCCACGGACGCTGGGAGGATGGCGACACGAGGACAACACAGAACGGAGGAGAATGTTTACAGCAAACTCAGTGTGCAGGAATTGACCTGTTTATTCTCATCGTGCTTCGTTTGTATTTTGCTGTAAATGTATTATTTATTACTGCTTCCACTATTACTATCTGAGTCGTGGGAGCGCTGCTGCTCCTGTGTTTCATTGTTGTAGATTTACACATTTGTCCCATATTTTATTTTTTACTTCTGGGACAGTTTTCCTATTCTAATACAGATTATTATTCTATATTATTCTATTAGTTATAATAGTCATTTATATGTCAAATTACGTGTGCAATATTATCTCATCTTACCACACTCTACCTTAGACGTATAATTTTACATATATACATTACATATCTTATATATTCTCTATATATTATACATATATTCTTTTATTTTCTTTTGCAAACTCAGACTGATGTGACACCTGTAAATATTGAACGTTTAAAATCTTTTTTCCGACTGTATTTCTTCTCTCATCTTTGCTGCTGTAACGATGGAAGTGTCCCCGCTGTGGGACAATAAAGGCTTATCTTATTTTATCTTATCGTCTTCTTGTCTTATCGTCTGAGGATCAATATATATATTCATAAAGTTTAAAAATATTTATGTTTATTTATCAATCGTATACTGATCAGATCTTATTCATATATATTTTTTTTTTAAAACCAACTTTTTATTTCTTTCTTAAACTTTAAGTCAGCTCAGTTTGATGGGGGGTACATTGGATCCCTGCTATGACATTTACATGCTGATACAGAGGAATTGACACACTCAAGTTAATCTGGAGATTATTAAAAAACAGCTGAAATGAATCCATTTTTTTTCTTTCCAATCTTCACTGCACTCACTGTGTGTGTGTGTGTGTGTGTGTGTGTGTGTGTGTGTGTGTGTGTGTGTGTGTGTGTGTGTCCTCTGCTGGAAATGTTCTTACTCATGTTTTGGAGGACCCGGTCTCTCTCCAGCTGGGTGTCTCTGATTTTACACTGCAGCATCATCAGCTTCTGCTCGTACTGCTGCTTGAGCGTGTGCAGACGCCGCTGGCTGTTCTCCAGCTCGTCGATCAGCTTCTGCTTGATGGCGATCTCGCAGGTGATGTTGGCCAGGTCGGCCTGGAAGTTCTCTGCGGGACACAAAGCGGACGTTCGACGACTACCTCGTCTATTTCTTAACGCCTCCATCCTTCATACGATCGTGTCCTCCGTCGTCACCTTTTTCATCCGACTCAGAGTCGGACTCCTCGGAGCTCTCCTCCACATCCATCTCCTCTTCTTCCTCCTCATCCTCCTCCTCTCCTTCATCATGATCGCTGGCCTCCTGGGCCTCCTGCAGGATGACAGACACACACACCGATGGACATTCAATTGGAATTTGAAAATGTATTTCAAATAAATCATTATTCTGTCCAGAAAACCAGGATGCATCTCCCTAGTTTGGGAAGTTCGATTCTGGAATTTTTACCGTTTTCAGCAGCAAAGCACATCCTCAACATCAAATAGTGTCAACATCTGTTTGATTGCATAAAAGTTGTGTCAACAATCATCTATAGTTTCAGATTTAAACCGAAGCATTGCAGTAAAATTCAATAAAATGTGCTTACTGAAACAAATTAAATTAAATGTCCTGGCATTTAACAAACATACTGTACTATATTTTTTATATAATACTAATTAAATAATAATACATGTGTAATAGTTCACTGAAAACTAAGTTGTGGAGCAGTTTAAACAAATAAAATAAATAAGTAAATCAAATATCACATTTGCTGTGTAATAAACAAACAAACTGTACTTATTTTTTATTAATAAAATAACTAATACTAATAATTAAGTAATAAATAACTGAAAACAAACTAAATTGTGGCCTAGTAAACTGTATCGACCTTAATTAAAATTAGATAATGCAACTTGGGCACAGTGAGACGGTAAGACCGCTGGCATAAAATTAGAAATAAATAGACAGAATATCACTATACATGCTGTATCTGTATAAAGATAATATCATCTGGCAAAATACTGCAATATTTAACTGTATTCAATTCTAGAATAACAAATTGTACCATTTCTGCCTCCTCGTTTCCTCGCTCGGATGTTTCCTTCTCGGCGCCTTTCTCTTGCTCGTTGTCAGGAACTTCCTCCTTGTTGGCGCTGAAAGATTCAGACACGAGTGTCAAAGGAAAGCGGTAAAACACAGAATGTGTTCAGAATCCCGAGCGGACTCCATGTGCATTCTTCAGGAACTGGAACATTTTTCATTTCATTTCATTTTCATCAATCGTCTGTTCAACAGAAATAAGAAAAAGCATGGAGGGAGTGCAGCGTTTGTGAAGTAGATCTGTTGGATACATGTTTTATCCAAACACAGCAAAACAAACAAGACAAGAAACAAACAAAAACCCCTGATCTCAGCTGACATTTCCCATACGTCTGCGTACATTTGTCGGAGCTCGAGGAACTTATCCAAAGGTTCTAAAAGCTTCAGCAACAAAACTGGGATGAAAATGGAACAAACCTTTGAGGTGAGAAAAGAGGAAAATGTGAGTCGATTGAAAACGCCAGCGGGGTCGGACAGACTAAAGCAACATAACGCAACTTTAGTTCCTTTAAAGAACAGACTGAATGTTCCAAGAACGGGAAATATTTGCAGTACGGTTGTCATGACAGCGACAGACAGGAAGGCTGACAGAGGAGGAGGCGAGGTGGGAGCCTGTGTAGCGGCTGTTCATAAGTACCCTGGTAAGGAACCATGTCCCTTTCACCTATACCTGCCTTCAAAATAAAAGCATCACAAAGTACTCAAATGAACTAAAAAAATAATAATAATTATTATAAGCAAAGCAAAGCGTGGTACTCTCCCTGCCAACATAAAGGAATAAAGGTGGTCCACACTTGAGCCAGTAGGGGACACTGTTGCTCTGTCCCCCTAAGACCTGCGCATTTGTTTTGTGTGCATTTGTAATTGTTCTCGCTGTTATTACACATTTTTTGGAGAATAAAATAATATTACAAACATAAATAATAATAATTATAAAATACTTGTATAAAATAACAACAATAATAAATGGTTATGAATAATAATAATTATTATTTCAGTTATTTCAATCATTTCAATAAAAATTTCAGTTATACAGCGCTTAAAAAGTCCATGTATGCGTACGCAGGCTCTTAAGCTACATTATGTTGCTTTAAGGCTTTTATTGAAAAGTGTGTGGTGGGTTATTAAACCCTCCAGGGGGTGAAAGAGCAGGAAGCAAATCAACGGGAGTTGGGCAGCAGGAGGGTGGAAGCGCTAACAAACCTGGCGTCCTCAACATCTTCCACCACCTCCTCCCTCTCTCTCTCCTCCAACAGCTGCTGGAGCCTTCGGGGAGGGGTGAAAGGTCAAACCACAGAAGGAAGCAAGAGATGAATGAAGGAAGGAAGGAAGGAAGGAGGAATGCAAGAAAGAATGGTCAGAGGAGGCTCTGCACTGACCGCGCCCCCACCCCCACCCCATGCGCACATACACACACATACGGTAGATGACCTTCTGATACCTTTTCTTTTTCTTTTTCTCTCTTTTCTTGAGTTTCTCCAGGTCCTTCTTAGCCAGCTCGATGATGTCAGACGTCTCCTTCTCAGGGGCCAGGAAGGAGCTGGTGCCACCGTAGAACGACTGGCGGTTGGAGGCACGGGACAGATTCTTACGGAGATTCTCGTTCACGGCTTCACTCTCCAGGAGTTTGGCTCTGAGCATACAGACAGACGGCGCGCGACATCAGACGCACTGACCAGCATTCTCACTGACGGCCGTGTCATCGGAATATTCAATTATTGGGCGCATGTCATATGAACAAGCAAAGAGGAGTTTCACCTCAGGTCTTCGATCTCTTTGATGTAACTCTGAATCATGTTGCCGATTTCCTCGGTGCCTCCTTCACCTGGAAGAAACGCACAGAGACATTGTGTTTTCCTGATGACATCACCAGCTGCGACTCAGCAAATTCAGATAACAGAGATGTGACGTTCGTGAACGAGTCATATCTTTTGAACTCTTTTAATGGAACAATGACAACCGAGTCACGGTGAGCCATTGATGGTTCCAGAACACTACCAACATTTTATCCTGGTTCCTAGTCTCATCAGCAGCATTTCCCAAAAAATTTCATAGACAGACAGATATACACCACCTCCTTGGCGGAGGTAACAGTAAAACAAATATAAATGTAACAAGGAGACACTATTTTCAACAGCTCTTTTCCATGCCCCACCCACAGTGCGTGATGGGACTGACGCAGACAGTTAACGTATCGGCGGTGTTCGTTCTTGCCTACCGACTCTGGCGAGTGCCTGGTTGGCCTGGTCGCTGAGCAGCTGGGTGAGTCGAGCCCTCTGGGCGTCGATGGTCTCCTGCATCGCCTTCACCCGCACTCTCAGGTTGCTGTTCTCTGTCTGCAGCATCGAGTTCTCGTGGAACATGTCGCTGAAGCTCTCCACGCCGTCTTCACCCGCCAAGCGTTTGCCCTGCAGTCAGTTCAGTCTGATTAGCCATTTTGGGATGTAAGGTCGGGACAGCTCAGGAAATAAGATGTGGAGTGAAGAAGACAACAGTTCGGAAAAAAGCCTGCAAAGACACGCCGCTACCACCAACAGTTAGCTAGCTAGCTATAAAAATATAAATGAATAAATTCAACATCTCAAATAATTCAAGGTAAAAACAGGTGCAAAATATGTGCCACCAGGGAGAAGCAATCGATCCCTGTTTCAATTCAACATCCAGCTAATCAAGTTCCGCTCAGAGTCCTACAGTCAGCCATGGCGACCAAGCAGAGTCACGGCTTTTACACTCTCATGCGAAGATGTATCAGGAGTGAAATGAGTTAGAAATTCTAATTCAGCCAAAGAAGGCACTGTTTTACTTCCATAAATCTGACCCTGTCTGACTTCCCAGGGCACCTGGGTCTCAGCACACCCTCACCGTCTTGTATTCCATCAGCTCCATCTGCAGGCGGGCGATCTCGGTCCTCAGGGAGCTGATCTGCTGGCTGGCCTTGTCCTGGTTCACCATCACCTTGTTCTTGATGTTGCGTGCTCTGTTGGCGTACTTCAGCGTGTTCAGCGTCTCCATGAAGTCACGGTCCGACGGGCTGATGCACGCGATCATCACTGTGTGGCTGTGTGGCAGAGAGAGGGGGTCGGGGTTCTACGATGAGATTAGACCGTACAGTCAGGCTGAAAGCTAGAAAGAAGTAAAGCTCAAGTTGACCACGTTTAATGTCCCATTGACTCATCAGCTCAGAGGGCTTTCACACCTGCCTTGTTTGGACCAGACTTTTAAAGATCAACTGCACTGGAGAGAAAAGTATCCACCAACCTGTTTCCTCCTAACGAGTCCTGTAGAAGTCTGGTGAGTTTGGAGTCTCTGTAAGGCACGTGGGACGCCCGCTTGCTGCGGTCGCCCAGAGCGCTGATTACATTCCCCAGAGCGAGCTTCAGGGAGCGAGGGAGGTAATCCAGTCAGACACACATCGGACACCAACTTAAAAGGTTTACATGAACAATTCAGGGGCGAGCGAATGAAGAAACATTCAGATGGTCACGTAGTTAATGAGAAGGAAAAGAGGTCAAGAGCAACTGATTAAGTAAGATATGACATTAGCTGATACTTCTGCTAGCTGCTATCACCACCAAACCTTCCAAATGAAATGAAAATAAAGGTTAGTGAAGGTGGAAAAGAGTCCATGAGGAGCTGAAACTCTGAACTACTTGTCAAAACCTGTCTAGAATCTGTTGAAAAATCTGGTATTAGAGGCTTGTTACTGCAGGAATTATAGTACAAGGTCAAGGAGAATAAGGAGTAAAGTTAGGAACAAATTTGAAATCTTTGCTTCAAGAATACTATTTATTTTTGTTTTTTCTTGGGAAGATCGTACGAAGAAAGCTGAGAAAATACTCACAAACTTTAGTTGAGCATATAATTTTCTCATTAAGATTGAAAATTGTTTTCAAGTTTTGTGGTTTGCATTTCATCTCTAACTTCACAACTATGAATTATTCACACAAATATTTTACAAAATCCCATCAGGACACTCGAGGAAGAGTGATCTTTTTCTTTTTTCTTTGAGAGTAAAGACACACTGGTCCATGTTGGCAACTGTGTGTGCAGTGCCGACTTTGAGCCACTAAGAGGCAGTGTTGGTGTAGTCTGAGTGGAGAAGCTCACCAGTCCACAGTTGATGGAGATTCCCTCTTTCGCTCGATCGCCCGTCGCTCCGGTTCGCTTCAGCCGCTCCGAACCGGCCAGATCCACAAAGTGAAACTTGGCGGTCAGCGTCTCGTACTCGTCCATCTCAGAGTTCCCGTTTGAGACTCTGTTATCTGTCACGTTTTCTTGCTGTGAGGGGTAAAATCACATTTTTTCAATCACATTAACTCATACTGTTCTTCCTATTAATATTAATAATTATTGTATCTACATTTCATTAGACTGTTTCTACAGGGTGTTTTATTTTGAAAAACGACCGTTCTTTAGGTTCTTCCTGTGACATCCAACTCCATATTTAATTTTCATTTGTTTATTAGTTCATATCAGACTACTGTTGTGTCCATCCTAATGCATTAATGCCGATTATTGGGGGTTTTTAGTTGAAATACACGCATGCAAACACAAATCATTGGTGGATGAATGATACTTATCGTACGAACATCGTCAGAGGTGCAGACGCGGACTTGGCACAGGTGGATGGTGAAGATGGCGTGAGATCGTGAACTCTGGACGTTCATCTGCGTGCTGGCGGTGGTGCGAGACAGAGCTCCGAGCTTCAGGCACTGCATCATCTGAACAGCGAGTCGAGACGTAATAAACCCGGTACGACTGAGACAAACATCCGGAAAATAAACTAAAATCCTGCTACTCGCTGACCTCGGCCTCTGAGGACACGGTCCGGGTGGTCACTCCCACGGTGTAGATTCCTCCGCTGGCGTCCTCGTGAATCTTGATGTGAGATTTCTGCTTCAGGTCTCTTGCGGAGTCAAACAGGTCCAGAACTTCTTCGTTGTAAAGCTGCGTGGAGGACACACAGAGCAGAAAGTAAGTTGACGCTGTTTTCGGTTTTATGAGGAAGAAGAAAAGCAGCCGACAGGCTCATGTTCATCCTGACATGAGGGACGGGTTTTTACCTTCAATCATTTGAAAATATATAAATACAGAAATATTGTTTGATGGATTGATGGACTGAACGTTGGATCCGGCTCTGCAGGAGGAATTCAAACCGTGTCACACATGCTGACGGACCGGCAGCCCCCTCAGACCCCTGATGACAGCTGTTCCACTTCAACTGTCAGCAGATATTTCCACGGGCTTTCGCTGTGAAGTTACAGCTTGTTAAGAAACCGTGTCGACGATACACGCTTGACCTGTGACACATATCACTGCTGATACATTCACACTAGCATACTCTGGAGTACCGTAATTACACGACTATTTGGGTTCCTCTACCTGGTGTAAAGGAGGAGCTAGGAGAAGGAGAAAACATCCATCGCTTCCTAAAAGTTGCCCTTTACAAAGCTGCTGTTACTACGGTAATGACTCAGTGGCTTCTGGCAACGCAGTGAATGGGATTACCGTAATGACATGAACCTGGCTGCTGTCAACTGTCAGGAACCAATGGACGTTCTCTCCTTCTCCTAGCTCCTTCTTCACACCAGGTACAGGAACACAGTGACACTTCTCAGCTTTCAGGAACCGTTAAACATGAAAAACGTGAATGTAACGCCGGGGATACGGTCAGTTAAAAAAGGGTTCAACGTGCAGTGCTGTTACCTCCAGGAACTGAGCGCTGATCTTGAACTCGGGGACGGGGCGTCCCTGCTCCTGAGCGGCCTGCCGCCGCTCCTCGATGCCCTTGTAGAGGTGGTGGACGGCTCGGGGGATGATGCCGAGCTCCTCGTCCGCTATGTTGACGTCGAAGCCTGTCCCCATGGTGTAGGTCTTCCCTGAACCCGTCTGGGTGGCGAGGAGAAAAGGTTTGTTACTGGGTTGATGTGATTGTGCGTTCCAATTGTTCTCTGAGATCGTTTTCTGAGTCGCTGCCCGTACTCTTTGCGTGCAGGACTCAGAAAGTAAGATGGCGTCAGTAGCTTAGTACCACCTGTCAATATAAACTGTTTGTATCCTTCCGTCTTGTCATTGATTCCCAATGACAATGTTGGTGTGGTATAGTTGTGAAATACCACGGATCGTGTCGGTTATCAGCTAACATCCAGCGCAAGAGGGATTTGGAATGTAAAGTGAATAAGGGAGAATGGAAGAGAATAATA
>CAAKHB010002898.1:0-14687 GCA_901007665.1 Aeoliscus strigatus | reverse complement strand
GCGTGCTCATACTGTATTCACTGTGTGGTTAGAATGTCACATGCTGCCAACGTGTACTCACTGAATGCGTGTGCGTGACGTGCCACGGCGGGCAGCACCATCGGATGTGTGGGTGGTGGCACACTGTGGTCAGTGTCTCAGGGTCAAGCGGGGGTCGGGTAATAACCACACAATGATGTGCTCTATGGATAATAGCGCTGGTCGTCTGCGCCCCTTCAGACCTCTGCCCCGAGACATTTGGACCTTCTGAATGTTCAGTATTGTCCCATTCCTGCCGCCTGTCCTTTGTCCTGACGCTTTTCTTTTTTTTTTTTTTTTTGTTCTTCTGTAGATCGAGAATGTGGACGCCTGCCTCAGTTTCCTGGACGCCAGAGGAGTGAATGTACAAGGGCTCTCAGCAGAAGGTAAGAGGAATAAACAGCATCATGTGATCATCTGACCAGCAATGGGGGCTGGTGGCTGTTCTCTTTTATTCTACGGACATGGAGAAGGAATGTGCCTCCAGCATCACCAACCTCCTGCCGGTTTCTTACCAGAACAAAATGGCTCGAATAAAAGGGATTTAACTTTTAACGCTGACAGTATTGCTGCTGCATCATTCACGCTAGCATACTTTGGAGTATTTGTACTTTGGCAGCAGAGGCAATCGTCAGAGCATCAGCGGGGATGGTGGGAGGATGTAAACTACATCTTCACGATCCCAACTAGCGACAGTTTGCCATGTGTGGTTGTGCTTCCTTTTAAGCTAACTGCTAGCTGTCAGGTTTGGTTTTTTGGGGTTGTGTGTGGCTGTGTGGCATTCAATCCATCCTCAAATCCTGCTTAGAATTCTTGTCATCAAAATCCAAATGTCGCTTTTGAGAACGTTTGCTGAGTGGCACTGACACTGAAACTTGAATTAGACCACTGAGCTAACATGCTAATGACAGCTGAGCTACAAACAGTGTGTTAAAATTACTGAAATACTTTCTTCAAGTTACTGTCACAAACATTTATGTATTAGATACATATAAAGTCATTTTATTGATATTTACTAATGAATTATATGAGGGCTGTTTGTGATATGCTTTTAAGTAGTATATTTTGTTTTATTTAAAAAGAGAAAGGAGCAGTATTGGTATACTGATAAGATCGCGTGTATTGGAAAAGTATTGTTATCAAGTATTCTCCACTATAGAATATAATGGAATATTTCAGGGGAGATAATAAGGTATATACCTGCAAAAACTGGACATCTCAAGTCTGTCTGATCCCGTACGTATGTGCAGGGACAGAACAAGCACGTCTCATTTCTGACAGCACAAAGTGTCTCCAGCTGGTGTTCAGAACCGGTGCCCCCAAAGACCCCGTGTTGTTTCTGTTCCCCTTTAAACCTTCAAGAGGTGTGTGTGCCCTTGACCTCACCAGCAGCAGAAATAGTCAGAGAGCCTGACACAATAACCGACAGCGCTACATTCCACATACGCCACCATCCCACTACGCTAAATACAGCGAGGTGACTCACCAGGCCTGGAATTTCAAAGTGGGGCTGTAAATATTTGGGCCACTGGGTTACTACTTCCCTCTGCCTGGTACCGTTTCTGTCACTCAGTCCACCTCATGGGACGTGTGTGGGATTCTCAGCTGAAAGTTGCTTGTTGAACTGAATAATTCCAGCGTTTTTAAAGGAATGTTTCTTTTTTTTTTATCTCTGAATGGGTGCTGTTCTAAACGTAGAGATGAACACTTTAGAATCTAATGAGGGAAAGACATAAACTCCATTGACGAGCTGGAACATTCTCGGCCCTTTCAAACTCACACCTTCGGCACAGTCAACGTCCTCACAGAACCAAGAATCTTGGCACGCTCCTGTTCTTATATATACTGCCTGCACATTTCTGTTCATCTTCTTTCTTGTATGTCTTTCCACGTTTGTATCTTGTATCTTGATTGTATGTGTCTATGGTGATTTACAAAGGATTTTAGCGTCCAGTGGGATAATGATCCTCGGGCAGGTCACAACGAGGTGCTACTCATCTGAGGCTCCTTTGTTGGCAGTGAGACCTTTACCTTTACCAATCAGGCCGAGGGCGGATCAGCGTTCATTCTCATCTTCCCTCTTTCTAATGCTCTCGCCAGTGTTTTAATTGGACGGGCACAAATAACGGGTCAAACAAAGGAAGGAAGTAAGACAAAGCGCAGCAGCGGATGCAAAGATGGAACCAGCTGTGCGTTTGGAAGCAGAGACCCCGGCTGGAGATTGAGGCCATGAGAGGTTGATGAAGTGGGCAACGACAGAATGTACGGGAGTCAGACAGTATTTGTCTTCCTTTTATTAGCCGGCGGTACTTCAGCCTTTCCTCCTTCATCTCTTGTGGCTCATGAAAGAACCTCTCCAAACAACAAGAGACGGACTGAGTGGAGCCACATCAAGCGATTCAGAGGTCTCCAGAGGCAAAGAGCGAATTCATTTACTTATCTCCTGTACTCCTGAGCAGCGACAGCTTTCCCCTCCAAAGTCATTGAGGAAGGGAGGTGATCCCCAGCAGACCAACGGTGCTTTGGCCACTGGTGTTTGCCGGACCATACCTGTTGTCCTCGCAGTTTTCTAAGACCTCAAACCCACACGAAACAGTAATCCTTAGGGATGGGTCATGTTGGTCAATGCAGAGTGGCTAAAAGGAACTGTGTGGGAGGCGTCAACAATCACATTCCTAAAGGTCCACATCCAGCTGCTGAGTCAAGCTGCTGCGTCAAGTCATGTCCTGTTATCGTCCACAATGTTTTTAAGGCTTCAACCCAAATCTGTGGACAGCTTTTACTTGACTTCGCTCTCATATTCAAGTCTGTGCGTCCGTCTATTCTTCCATCCATCGTGTTCCTTCAAGAGGCTGACTCTGGACCAGAATAGTCTTGAGCACTGTTGGCTGTGGTGGGTTTGGTTTTGGCCCCGAACCTCCATCGACCTCACGGACACGGTCTCTCCAGGTCACCCTGTCTTGTGCCATGTCTTCACAAGAGTGAAGGTCCCTTTGTTTGGTTTCAGTGTCATCGCTGCACCACGTCTTTTGTCCTCCTGGAGCATGGTTTCCTTCAGCAGTTTTGGGTTAGAACTTTACCTGCCTGGCCCACGTCACAGAGCCGTCACAGAGGCTGATTGGGAATCTGCACCTAACCCCTGACCTCCAGGCAGGGCCAGCAGATGCAAACATCAGAGGACAAACACCCTCTACGGTCTCCAGGTGAACGTGTGAGCGTTCAGATTATCACCGCCTCAGGCTGTGTGAAAATGGAAACCAACGACAGGAGATTAATCTCCTCCAACTTTCACAGTGAAAACAAACTGGGCGGCTGTGGACGGCAGACGGTAGTAAAACCCCTGCGTCAGCTGCTGTGTGCTCGAGCTGCTGGAGGGTTTGATATGAAACGCCGTGGAGATGAATTCCCCCTGTTCTGGGGCTGCTGAATCATTTTCTGGTTGATTAGGTTTGTTTTGTGTGTGAGATAAACTCAGGTACTGTTCAGGATGAGATTACCTCTCCACAGCTCCCGTTATAAATTACCATTCAAAAGGCAGCTTCCGAGAGATGTGATCGCCCAAACACGAGCGTATTCTATTGTGTTCTAATATATTCATCTTCCGTGTATTTGGATTAGTGGACTGTCTCTCTTCCATCATAGTATCAGCGCTCAATCTCAGTGCTCAGTCTTATTTTTTCAGACATCCAACCTTTAATAATGATGTCTCTGTCGCTGCGGAGCAGAAATACACCATCAACAACAGCACCTGAACATACATATCAGTTCCTCTTTGCATTCAAAAGCAGAACTGTGAATGCATTTCCTGTTATTGACGTTTCCCGTGTTGCGTTTCGGCCCTTGAACAAGCCGCATGTACTAGATGTGTCCATCTGTGACACATACTTGTACGTGTCGACTTCATTCTCATTATTGTATCAGGATTTCTGTTAAATAAAGGTCCATTTTAAATGGTACACCAGTGTGAACGTCAGTATGTACGTATGAACTGCAGACTTCAGCAGACTTCACAGTGTGACTTGACTTGTTTCCTTCCGGTCCGTTTGTCTGTCCAGAGATCAGGAATGGCAACCTAAAGAGCATCCTGGGTCTCTTCTTCATCCTGTCGCGCTACAAGCAGCAGCAGCAGCAGCAGCAGCAGTACTACCAGTCGCTGGTGGAGCTCAGCCAGCAGACCAGCAGCGCCGCCTCGTCCACCAGCAGCCTCAAGACGCAGGAGATGCAGTCCAGGTAGGTTGGCGGCCCGCTACCTGCTTCTGTTCCGACAGGTCAGATGGAGTTTTAACGGGCGATGTTCTCCTCGGTTACACCAGGAGGATGTTTTGACGGGGATGAGTTGAGCTGGCTGACAGCGGAGGATTTACACTTCATTTCGAATGCAGCCTCAGTGTCACACTGCATTAATGTGCATGAGAGGAAGCGCAGAAAACATTTGGGTGTAGACTTGGACGACGGGATCAAACCGGGTGTCGTGTCTGTCATATGCATGCAGCCACATACTTTATTTGATTTGATTTTATTTTGTTTTGTTTTGACAAGTTGACTGATGGCTGACATTTGTTGACGAATATACAAGAGCAGTGGAGGAAGTTAACTGAAAGTAAAGCTCATTTATTCACTTCAGTAGAGATAGTACAGCCCTGTAAATGCAAATTATTCAAAAATAATTAAAAACAGCAGCTCTCAGTGTAAGATCCACTCTACTCCAGTTTCTACTAGTTTTTAACACGTAGAAGCTTGTGTTTTTCTACAATAAGATATAACGTAGGTGTGTCTGCAAGTTGAGTATCCGTAAAAGCTGAAGCAGCCCGGACCAGAGTGATGGAAATAGACGAGGCTTTAAAGGAGCTTCTAAAGGCCGGCCTGACATGCCACACATGAGCAGCATTCCCGTCGCCCAGATCGAATTACTGCATCGCATCTCTGTTTAGCCACGCTGGGTGTGCGTAAAATCAGCGCAATGAGAGCAGTTCGTCGCAGCGCTCGGAGAGAGGCTGCGTGAGAAAGACGATCTCGTCGAGAGCTTTTGCCTCGCTCAGTTTGGCCCGAGTGGGGAGGTGGTAGCGCTCTGGTCGGTGGAATCGTGTGTTTGTGTGTGTGTGGGGGTTATTAGGGGCACAGCTGCCTCCCATTCCCACCGACCCCCCCACCCCACCGGACAACAGGTGGAGAACGCTCTCAAACGGCAAACAAAAATCGCACTGCTGCATCAGTCCACACCAGCAGAATGGTGACTGTATGAACCGGAGTCACGGCGTTCCACAGCCCAGGAACGTCTCTCTCCCCTGAGCTGGAGAAGGCCGCGGCAGAGGTCGGACAATCAGTCCGTGTCTGTCACTGATAAAGGAAGTCATTCATCTGTCAGGTTTTGGGAGCTTGTGAGAACTCAGCTCCCTGCTGCTGCTGCTGAAAGACGATTTGGAGACGTGGAGAATTAATGTGATCATTTCCAAGTGGGGAGAAATTGGAAATCCGAGATTGGTCTCATGCTTGATTAAAACACACTTTGTATGACGAACGTAAGAAGTAATTTGGCCAATTTAAGAATATGAAAAGGTCTGTTGGATGTGTCCGGTATCATCTACACATCAAAAAATAACGTATGGACGTCAACGTCAGTGTAAGAATATGTTTATACAGGCATATTTATTACTTTCCGACCTTTTATCTCCACCGCATCACAATTTTGACCCACGCTGCATCTGAAAATAAGAGATAGCTGTATGATTTAGATTTTTTAAATGATCACATTTACAGATGTTGAAACAGATCAAAGGATGAAAACAAAAAGATTGTCATTTTCTCTGAAATCACCTTTTAAAAATTGTACCGGCACAGCGAGTGGAGCTCCAGCCAACACTGAGCATGGGCATAATGTTTCACTTAAAAATAATCAGTTTAGTTTGTTTTAGTTACGTATTTATTTATGTTAAAATTATGCTTTATCTCTACGGTTCATTTACACACACACACACACACACACACGTACGTTCTCACACGTTTGGCCTGCTGCATATCTACAGTTGTGGTATGAGATGCTTTCTATAGACGGCACCTGCTGGTCTAACTGGTGTCTCTGGGGCAGGGGATGTTTTGTGTGTGTGTGTGTGTGTGTGTGTGTGTGTGTGTGTGTGTGTGTCGGGGGGAAACTCCCCATTGGACACTGTGCGACAGCCCGGAGCCACAGGAGGTTTTGTGATCTGTACAAGGCAGGGGGGTCCGGGTCTGGTAGGGCACAGCCAACCCTCCCTCTTTAACTCGCCATGTCCCGGGGTGAACATGTTGACCCCCTGGTCTGGCGAACGTCTCGCCTGCCCACTGCCGTGTCTCGCGACAGGAAGAGCCGTTTGCCGTACGGGAGAACTCAGAGCCTGGCCCAGCCTGACACATCTCCTAGGTACAGTCCAAGCATGTGTGTGTGTGTGTGTGTTAGCGTCAGAGTTATAGTTTGGACCCTTCTGGTAACGTTGACATGAGAGAGATATGTAGTTTGGAAGCCAGTCAGGTTTCCAAACCCCACTGATGCCAAGAGGAAGCTGTTGTTTCGGTCGGGAACCCAAAATACTCGATGGGTCACATCCCACGTGCTGACCGGGCTTTGAAATGCTCCCGTTCAATGGACGTTCCCTGGAAGGTCGATTGACACCTCATTATCTGCTGTCACCACTGTGAACTGTGACCCCTCAGTTAGTGGGTATTGCTCGAGGACCTTGTCACAAACTGTTTGACAAGACAGAGGCTCTGTTGGTGTATATGTACACGTATACATCACCTTTTGCCTTTATCAATTGTTTCTTCATGCTAATGTGCTCACGCAGCAGCGTGTGAGCAGAAAGAGACACAAATCTTTACTGAGAGAGAGAGAGGTTGTTGGAGAGCCGTGTCTTTTTGGACATAAGTCCAACTAGGAGACTTGTTGGGCAAATAGAGGAGTACCAGGGATGTAGTGATACTTCATGGTCAGTTAGACATGTACAGAAGGTTTGATGAAACGGTTGGAGAGGTGCACATACAGAATTAGGGGTTGACTTTTATACAGGGGTCATTGAGTTCATTGTGGCGTCACCTCACCTCACCTAACAAAGTATCGAAGTATCGAAGTATCACACGGTTGACACTTGCTGTGACAGCAGCTTTGATCCAACATCATGATGAAAGTCATACCAGGCACTGATGTACCCTCAGCGAGACCTGGGACATCTCCAGCAGCTCTTCTTTTATTGTACTTTATAAGAGCACAGGATGCTTGGCAGGAGGTCAGAATAAGAATTATACGCAACAGACTGTTCAGAGTTTAGAATTTTAGAACACCGGTTTATGGAGTCTGCAAATTAGTTTCACAACCACACCAATGATTTGTAACATTTCTACTGTTCACTCAGCCGGCTAGAATGTTAATATGTGAACGTACAAGATCTAGTATTGAAATATTTTGTTATTTGGCTCCAGTTTCAGGCAGTGATCGTATCCGTCAGCCTTCCGTTTTATTAAACCCCTCCACGTTCAGTGGTAAAAACATCACACCAGCAGCCCACAGAAGACAGAACAAGTTGTTCCCCTTTTTTGGAAAAAACCGAACCAAACCTCCTCTAACCGGCCTGGTGATGGTTCAGACAGTTTGAGCAGGTTCATAGTAAAACTTGTTCAACTGCTGCTGATCTGTGGGTCAACGCGTGTGTACTCTTGTTGAGCCTCGAAGGTACATCTGCAATTAACTCTTATGTCAAGCTAATTGAACTTTTTGGATGAGGAGACTTTTACTTTAAAATATTAAAGTAGTAGTAGTAGTAGTAGTAGTAGTATTTAATTAGTGATATATGTCTTGCCTGAAAAACCGTTTGCTGCTAATGCTAATAGCTAACACATTTGTAGCTTATATTATTAGCAGTCAGACAAGTAGCA
This sequence comes from Aeoliscus strigatus, assembly GCA_901007665.1. Lineage (NCBI taxonomy): Eukaryota > Metazoa > Chordata > Actinopteri > Syngnathiformes > Centriscidae > Aeoliscus > Aeoliscus strigatus. The sequence goes on along the minus strand of CAAKHB010002898.1, from coordinate 6,767 downwards.
GTTAGCCTGAATGCTAACAAAGAGTTTAACTTTTGTCAAAAGACATGTACAGTTGCTGTCTGACTTCTATTTCTGAATAAACTGTGTTAATAACAGCTCCTCTGGGCTGTTTTCATCGGGCTGCTTGTGTCTGGACGGAACACAAAATCTGTGCAAACTGACAGTGTGTTCAAAAGCAGATGTTGGGAAGGAATCTCATCACAGCCGTGATAAACGTTCATTTGAAGACAGACTTTGATGCCTAACACGGTCACGGTCAACCTTTATTGAGTCAAACACACCTTCACCGATTGCGAGTGGCGCAGGACTTTTACACATCGACATGAAAAACAGCCTTGTCACACGGTGTTGGCCTTTTCCTAGTTTACATGGCGTTGGTGGGATGATTAAAGGCGTCTCTTTGTTCATAAGGCAAGCAGCTGAAACACTTCCTGTTAGCCGTGAATGGAAAGGCCCGTCTGTAACAGCGAGGGCGGATTCCCGTCTCTGTGAGTGACTAACAGCGACGGTGGGGTCGTAAAGTGTGACTGCTGCTGCGGGCATTTCCTCTGCCTGTGCTCTGTGTGTTGTGTGCTTTGAGGTTTTCCTCCAAGAATGAAGGTTTTGGGGTCAAATCTGTCAGCGGGCCTGTAAGCAGACTGAGATGGAGAGTTACTGGGTTAGTCACACACACAAGCGCTGATAACCATGAGTGAGCCCTGATGTGAAGAATCAAAGAAATGTGCGCTGGCTTACGACGTAATGAAGCATGTGCTTGGTTCCTCTCACTGGTTATCTCCGTTTCCTTCCTTCTCTGCCTCGGTCTGAATGCCTCCTCTTTCTTACTTTATTGCATTAAGACTTGGATTAAGAGAATTCAGCCAGGACACTGGTTTCATTCCTCGTTTAACTGCGTTAACACGTAATCTGCTTCGCTCTCTCTCCTCAGTCTCACAGCACGATATGCAAGTCCTCCGGGCCACAGCGGATTAGGATCGCCGCAGAAGAAAAACACGAGGTAAATATTGCAACAACAACGTATATTTAAAAACAGATGTTTGTATGTTTGTTTTATTTTCTGATCCTGTCAGAAGCAGAGATCACGGGTAGAGGACAGTTTCTCTGGGTGTGGATGTTCCTCATGGGGACGTGTGTTAATTGTAGTCGTCGTGTAAATCTGTTCTTTGGCTTCTGACACCAACTTGTGTGTTTTGATTTTATGTGTATGTGCTTTTTTTAAAGAAAATCTTTATTTATAGATACTTTTGTCTTATTGTGGTACTTTTTATTGTGCTGCTATTGTGTTTTTTTAATAAACTGCATTGGATTAGGTTGGATTGGTCCCCCAGTACCACAGCTTTTTAGACGGAAATGTTCTCAGTTTGAATCGGTTTTGTGTCGTGGTGCATTTCACAAATAGAAGCACAGTAATAGAGACAGTAAAGAATTGGAATCAGCCTGAGTGAATGAAGTAAATACCAAACAGTTTCCTGATTATTTTCATAGCCTACGGTATGGATGTTCATTCTGTGTGTGATGGTGTCGTCTGAGAACAGATGACAGACAGATAGCGTTTGTATCCACGACCCATCGATACATCACATTACACACACTGATAAACAAACATACTGTGGTTAATGTGTCTGCAAAAAACTCTACAAAAGATGAATTGCATGACCACAATTTGTTGTTTGCAGTGTCCAAGGACCAAATGATTTCATTTATGCCTCAGAGAGTGTTTACTGTGTATGAGATCGACACACACCGACTGTGTGTACAGTTGTCCGATGCCTACAGCATCTGTCGCAGCCCGGAGGCGGTGGGAACCGCCGCGTTGGCGAATAATTCCTCCGGCCAACACTGAGAAATGGCAAAAATCCTGTAGCCAGCAGCTCCAGCCCTGTGGGTGGTAACGGAGCCTCTCACATCACAGACAACAAACCTCACCGCTGCCGCTTTGCAGAAATGGCACTTTGGAGCTGCCACACGACACTAACAGGACTAGAGTTGGAAGTTTCAGAGGCAGTGTAAGCTGATTTCTGTACAGGGGCATTTGGGCGAGTGTTTCCACTCGTTGTGTGATGTGGTTGCTCTGCTCGCTGTGTTTTACACACCAAACGAAGCATGAGGTGACTAAGGTCCAGGAGCGTTACTGCCTGAATAAACTGATCCGCCCTCGCTAACACTGCCGGCGAGAATCATTGATTTCCATTTAGTTCTCCACAAAACCAATTAAAACTCTCCTGATACTTGCGTGCAGTGTGGAATTCATCACAATTCATCTCATCTGGATTCATTTCTGTAGTTGTTTCGAGAAGTTAACTGATTTTCACAAAAAATGTAAATGAATGGAATGGAACAGACCAGAGGAAGACACGTGTCGATTTAAATCATTAGAAGCATGAGGTAAGACAGTTACTTTATAACTCCCATGAGGTGAGATGATGGAAGGAAAGGTACAGTAAGATCAGATCGGTAGGACATGATGAGAGTCACTGAGGTAAGTGTAACTCTCTCTCTCTCAGACCCTCAGATGTTTCAAATTGATATTTGTGAGATGAAAGAATGTGATGATGAAAGCATCCACCTCTAATTTCCAGGCCAATTGCCTCGATCTGCCGTGCCTTTCCGAGCTGGTTATCTCTCATTGTCTCTTGTCTCCAGCTCCATTATCTGCTTCTCTCCCTCTCTGCATCTTTCACCTCCCTTCCCCTCGTCCTCGTACTTTTCCCCCCTGTCGCTGGTTCTTTGCTCTGCCTTCTGTTTTCATTTATTTCCATTGTCTCACTCTTTGCCGTCTCTTGATTGTGCCTCAGCTATCGGCGCTGCTTTCAGGGTTTCAGGGTCATGGAGGCGTTTTGGTTTCCCGGCAGCGTTCAGTCTCTGTTTTTCCTCCCTGTGATGTTTCTTCTCCGCCTGGGTCGGTATTACCTGATTGGTTTTGTGCAGGTTGGTCTGGTTCGCCCAGTAAATGACTGTCTCAGCTGTTTGCTGCGGCTCAGTGTGATCACTCAGCTCTCTCAGCGGTCCGCTGTTTTCAGTCGGATGTGAAAGGAGAACCTGAGTGGGATTTGAACATATTTTGCTGCTTGATTCAGAGACTTGAGATTTGTTCTAGTTATCCAACTTTCTCTTGCCGGCTCCTTGTGTTGCATCAGACAGCTGCAAGCCGCATTAAACAGTCACAAACATCACCGGCAAATTAAAGTGCTGTGGAAATATAAAACACTGAGTGTTTCCTTGGCCAGGAGGTTATTGGTATTATAGTTATTGTGTTATTGTGTCTTTGTGGGACGTGAAGACAATGCAGAAGTTTGGTCCAGAGGTTCAATCTGCTGCCTCACAGGGGGGTTATTCCCAGGTCCACCCCCCCCCCCCCGCCATCAAAGACAAGTATGTTATTCAGTGAACGCTCCGTCCCCTCGGCCCAAACCCCCGATAGAAACGGAGAGACACAGGATCACAGGATCGAACAAATCCTCCAGCAACTGTCACGTGTGGCTCATTCTGATCCAGACGTGTCCAGATCGGATCATGATTGTAAAAGTGAAGGGAAGACGGGACCCTACACGGTTCTAGACCTTTCCAGCAATGATCTTAAGTTCTGTCTGTTTGTGTCCTCCGAACACGTTCCTGTGAACCTTTGACAGACTCCAATCAACAGCAAGAAGATTCTTTTTTTCAACCCAGAATCTCATTTGTCCTGTTTGTTTGCTCTGTTTGTTTCTTTTTTCATACCAGAGGAACTGATGGAACAATGTTTGCTTTCGTCTTTTGACCACCACTGAAAAACTCTGCTGACATCTGCACAACAGACATGAGTGACATCTTCACCGTAGAAAATTGATTATCTTTGTGCACGGAGAAATCGAAAGAAAAAAAAAACATTTCAGAGTTCAGAGTTTTTTTTCTGTCTTTTTTTTTGTTGTTCTAGCTGTCCGTCCTAGAACACGTCCTCCTCTTTCTTGTCCTCCTGTGAAGCAAATGGAAAGAGGAATAAAGTAAATGGGGAAAAATCGAGATGGAACTCCTGTTGAGGTCGTGATGGTGATTAGTGTTTGGACCAAAGCTCAGATTATCAGGAGAATCCATTCAACACCATCTAACACACGAGCGTAGACGTTTAGCCCCGTAGTTATTTTACAATAACAACAGGTTTTTGATGAGATAATTGTTTTCGCTGCCTTCTGGGAGTTGTGAAAATCCAGCTGCTGCATAGCGAATCAGCATTCGAGGACACCGGAGGCTTTGACTGCGTCGAGGGAAGCGGATTATGTGTGTCGAGAAAGCGGAGACAGACTGAGACTGCTAACCTCCTCGTCGGTTTGCGTCGGCTCCTTTTTCCGCAGAGATAAAAGACGTGAATAGTTGCAGAATGGGACCCTTCACACCAACGGCGGCGTGTCTCCGACGTCTAACTTCATCTGCGTTAGCTTCATTTCTCGTGACACATCTCAGCCGTCTTGCATGAGGCAACTTTTGTATTATCTGTCACATTCTTTCAGCAAACTTCACCCCATCCTCACCCTTCCCTCCTCAACCTGCGAGGGAGCTCGCACTTTCAACACTTGGGTGATTGATCTGTCTTCATCTGAGTCCAGGGTCAGTTTTATGACTCACTGACAAGAATCTTTCAACACGCAGTGAGTCAGACTTTCTTGGTCTTCTCTGCCTGTACCGTCAGCATCCACACGCCACGGATCAAGGTCAAACTTTTTTCTTTTCTTTTTTTTTTTTTATGCGTCTTTCTTTCGATCCACGGCGACACGTGCTGAACAGATGAGTTCGTCAGACTACAGGGTTTCGATTTAAGGCAGGGTGGTGGGTTGTGCACCGACATATTGCGCCGTATTCATTTAAAGATTCATGTCTGTTCAGTTTTATTTGTGCCGTCCAACATTCATTCATTCATTCATTCATCTTCTCCCGCTCACATTCACACCTACGGGTTGTCAGTGACCCATTAACGGTCCAGCTTCACATCCACCGTCTGTGTGTCAAGAAACCAGGAGATGACGAGGCCCTCCCACCGTCTCTGATCAAAGCTCATTGTGAGTCCCCCCCTTCACACTGTGATGCCCCAGCATCTGTGCGAGGAGCAGATGTGAACGAAGCGGTTGGAGAAGCGAGCTTTGGACCAGAAAGTCCCTGTGTGGAATTCCACAACAGGCACAACATGAGAAGCTCACATGTCCACCTGAATGCTAACAACACTCCAAGGGTTGCTCCCTGTCTTTGTTTCCTCGACTGTCCTCAAACCCCTGTGTTCTGCCCCCTGCAGGTTGCCAGGACCGTCCAGGGTCCCCGCTGCAGGCAGCGGGGCCTCACGGAGCCCAGGTTCCTCCAATCTGAACCGCCGCAGCCAGAGCTTCAACAGCATCGACAAGAACAAACCCCTCCAGTATGCCAGTGGCAACGACAGAGGTTCGTACGTGTTCTCCACATCGACCACTTGATGGCGCCACCGACTCAGCCTGCAGAGGAGCTCGGTCGCCCACTTCTCAGTCAGTCTGCTGAATCATCCCCAGCTCTCCGTTGGCTGGGACTTGCGTTTGATGGGAGGAGGACGTTTAATAAGAAGTTAATGGGTGTGATTATGTTTTTTAGAGTCAGGTCTCACGGGAACGGGGAGTTATACGATGCTTTTACGCCACTGAATGTCTGTTAATGGCCTGTGTCAGTAATGCAGAGTAAATATATTCGCTATTGCTGTAAATATTCACTGGTGAGAGTGTACTTGAGCTCCAAAACTGTCTGTTTAAAACATTCAGCAGGGCTCTTTGTCCCACATAGTGATGATAATGGATCCCACACTTTGTAACTGCAAACATTCCTCAGTTTTATAATGAGAAGAGGCTTTTGTTTGGTTTGAGTTGTCATGATTCATCTTAAAACCTTAGAGAGGAACAACACGGCATAGAGTAGAGAGACAGTTGTGACACACACTTTTTGAATTGCACTTTTCACCAACGGCAACGGCAAAATACTGAGAGATTGTCAGCCGAGGCCAGTATCCCTTTATATTTAATTTACAACTGCAATAATCACGTCTGGATATTAAAGTAATAGACATAAAGGTCCATTTGAGCTGCACATTCTCCTTCGTTTGTTGGGTTCCGTCTACGCCCAGGACAAACAGACCTCATTGTTTCTGTGTTTCCCCACGAGTAGACACAAGCAGCAGATTCTGTTCAGTGTGTGTTTGAGTGTGAAGGATTGTGGGGTTTCCGTTCACAAACCTGACCGCATGTTTCACTGCAGGGGGAGATGAAACGTTTTTTGTTCTGAAGTAAAAGAGAAAAGAAAATCAATTGCTGTAAAATGTCAGCGCCGTGGCCGGGGCCCTCTGGGCTGAAGTGGCTAGAAACAGATACAGGAAGTCATCTTCTACACGCTGCTGTTTCCTCCACTGAAAACCAGGATGAGGGAGGGACAGAAAAAGCACCACTGAAGTCGCATGGTGGTGATCCATCGTGAGGATTTTGGGGAATTTGTCGGACACGTGCAGCTCCGACGTCAGTGAGGTGTGAGGCAGGGCGGCTTCTGATGCACTTCCACCATCTGTTCCATGCGTTTCCTGGTGCGTTCAAAGGTCTGCCAAGCGAAGGACCGTTCAAGTGTTATTTTGTTGCCCTGCTCCCAGTGTGACAACAGATAACAAGAGCTGAAAGGGCAAAATGAGCATACTTGTTGCCATGCAACTACCTCATTATCTCCAGCCAACATTAGATTAGTAGGGACTGAAGCAAATGGAGGATTGGTCCGCTTGACGAAGACGGAGAGGTGAT
>CAAKHB010002896.1:0-14295 GCA_901007665.1 Aeoliscus strigatus | reverse complement strand
GGGGGGGGGGGGGGGGGGGGGGGGGGGGGGGGGGGGGGGGGGGGGGGGGTGATTTGTCAAGCTCCGACCTTCACGCTGAATCTGTTTCCGAACTGGATGTTCGAAACATCACTAAGCGCGCTCGTTCTCCTCCTCACATGTCAACACGATGGAATGAACAGACAAGTATTGCACAGTGCTCAAACATAACGCTGCGTGAAGCCACCTGCTCGCGCCGCAGTCGCGCGCTTGCTAGCTCGCTCGCCCTCTGCGTGTTAGAAGGAGAAATGGCATTGGACCGCTACGACATCACTACGGAACAAACTGTTGTTGTTGTTATTGTTTTTTTTTTTAATTTCGCTACCTACTGATAAGTCTACATCTCTAAGCACACACGGCAGTCACAGTGATACACGAAGCAGTCGTCAGAGACGTCTATGGGATGACAAGTAGCGTTTTCATAATAGTGCTATCAACTACACAGTAACATTGAAAACATTTAGAAAGTCCTCCTGAAGCTAGCGTCGAGTATATGCTAGAGGATGTGCCTCCGAGACAAGAGACTTGATGGTTTGAATGGATTCAAAATGTTCCTAATTGGACCCGTAGTAAAGGACGTGATGGACTAATAGCCTATGCAGACCATTAACTTTTACAGTTGTTCTCCCGTGCTAATGAGCACAAAGAATTCACACGGCTGCTTTCTTTTATGGAGCAGGCGTATTTCTGGCGCCGCGTGAAAGAAAGCCGGCCAGCAATCGTCCAGAAAATGGTCGTAAAGAAGCTAGATTGAAAGACACCCAGCGCAACAGCAGCAGCCACGATAATGTTACAATTGGCAGTAAAACATGGCGAGCGCTATTGTCACTGTGAGAAGGCAACGCAAAGCAACGACTGCGGCTCAGGCCGCTGCTGCAGCCAAAGACATTGTTCCCGATAAACCAAAGCTACAACCACTCGCAAGTGGGCGTGTGCATGACGGGAGGGATCACCTCCCAGGAAAATGGCAGTGTTTAGAAACTGGCTTCACCTCTGGTTTTTTTCCCCCCTCTCTCTCTCCACTGATTGAAGGCAAAGGGTTCGTATCCGAGCAGACGACCCTGGTGTCGGTAGATCTCCCCGTCGCCCCATCCTGGCCTTTTTTTTTTGTTAAAAAAAAAATAAAAGACACATATAACGTAACAAAATCATGCAGTTTACTACAAAATAAACGGTCAAAATGGCTAAAAAAATACTAAAAAATACTTCTCTTAAAACCAGAATACGTTTTTCTTTTTTTAACAAGCTCGTATTAACTCTGGCTAGAATGTCTCCAACAAGAAAATATCATTAAATAAGTTTAAGGACACGATGGCTACAGCTTGGTGCTTTTTTTCCCCACTGTTGGTGGTTTGGAAAGGAATCTTTTGAAGGCGTGAGTCAGTGTTCTAGGTGATCGATGGAAATGGGAACCTACTCCACTAAGAGGAAACTGCGTGGAAAGATGAAGTTGGTTTGCATCGACTATTGTTCCTCATGTGCGTCAAGCTAAACACAAAGGTCCTCTGACTGAGAAGTAAGTACAAAAAGTTGTAAGAAATCATGTGCTTGTAGAATTTCCAGCAGCATAATTTTGCCCACAGAACCATAGTAGTTAATGGCCTGGTATTTATTTATTTTTTTTTTTGAGTTTTGTGTGTTGAGATTTTCCTTTTCTGAGCGTAAAGCCAGACATTGTCCTTTACATCATCAGTATGTTTTCTCTAGCAAACTGCAGGTCGGAATTATGATTTTTTTTTTTTCCCCCTCTGGAATGCGATAAGGTAATAAGGTAGGTTTTGTTTTTTTCTTCAATCCTGGGATTACATAATATTGGCTTTCCTCTATATATGCATTTACATAATTTAAAATAGAACATCTTATTAAAAACATCGAGATATACACAGATTAGGAAACGAGTAACAACATACAAACACACAAACTAGAAATCATTTTGTCTGCATACTTATATATACAACTGTGGTACAATAAATTCTTTCAGTCATGCGCTATCTATACAGATCATATTGCTTAAAAGAAGGGGGCTTTTGGTCGAGGGGGTGATCGAGGGTGTCAGGATGAAAAACAGCCGAACCCGAGACAAAAAGGAAACGGTATGACCCTGATCGAAAACAGCCGAGGATGGGCGGTTTGAATGATTGGGATTGTTTTTGAAATTAGGGGGCGGTGAAACTAGGATAGACTTGGGAGGGGGGGGTGTTTGGAGAGTGGGGGCGCTGCATGGATGGACCCATATATCACTGAGGTATTTACACATACTGGCTAAAGAGTACTACGAGGCAGGAGCTGAAAGGACCCTGCCTATTTCTTGGTGGAGAGCTGAGCATCCACCTCCTCCTCGGGTTTCAGCACGTGCCACTGGGCGATGGGTCTCCTGGGGTTCGCCAGCATGTCGGACCAGTGGCGCAGCTCCGTCCCCGAGCTGTTGAGGCCCACAAAGACCTTGCCGATGGCATCGTTCTTGCCGATCTTGTCATAGTCCAGCACCGTTATGACAACTTGCACTTTCTGCGAGCGGGCGAGAGAGTGAGAGGAGGTGTCGTCAGCGGGGATAAGTTACACATCGTACGTTATGAAGCAATTTCCTGAAACTTAAGAAAAGTTATTAATGTATCACCCCAAATAAATGCTTCTGCAGGGAATGGGCTAGCTGAGCGGATAAGCCCCGCCCACTCACACAGTGAGCGTGCCTCGTCTGCTGAAATGCGCGGTTTGCAACGGAAAAGTCATTTGACGAGGAAGACCCCTTTTAGATGAGGGGCGGGGCCAAGAGCGGTAACATGTCACCAGCTGCAGCCAATAGCAGAAACCAAGCGCGCCAGCTGTGTTTTAACCTGTAGATGGCGCCAGTCTATAGATATTTAGATATTTAGCGCTCAGCAGCTCAGTTACTGTTTAAATGAATGATGGACACAGAAACACACTGATGCTCCAGAGTTAAGATCTGGGTCACAGTGTCAGCCGCCGTGAAGCTCACTACCCGTCCCCGAGTTCCAGTAACACGCCGCCGGTTCGACATGCTGACGCAGGAACGGGAAGTGACGTGGCAGACGAGCCCTCGGTTATTTTCAGAGCCAAACGCAGCAGAATGTCGGATTACTCAGAGGTCTTCCAGCATGTGTTTACTCAAAGGGACACGGCGAAGACGGGCCGAGCCGACCATCAATCTCTGGCGGCGAATATGAATTAGTGCACAAAGAGGTCTGATTAAGTTTCGATCCGCTGGCGCAGACCTGCACAAAGCCAGAGCGCCTCTCAGAGGGGAGCATGTCTAATACGCCATGTAATGAAATGTTGAACAAGGCTCCCTGATGGCCGGTTGGGGTTAGTTGGTCTTTAAAGGAGCAGTTCACCTGCAAATACATGAAAGAACGGACGCCTGTCGAGCTCAGGAACGTCAGGAGGGGAAAAAATCTATTCACTTTCATTCTTGAAAAAAATGTTCTTTATCCTCTTCGGCCGTATTCAGTTCACCTCTGCAAATGTACATGAGAAACAAATACCTCAACATGGGCGGGGCTCGGAGGATTAATTAAGCCCCGCCCACTCACACAGTGTGAAACCGCTGCTAGTGAAGACCCCAGGTCAACATGAGCGCAGGAGACGGTGAGCGGAGGGGCAGGGCCAAGAGGACGCTAATATACAACCTGCTGCAACAGAATGCAAGCTGTGTTTCGACCTGTAGAGGGCGCTACAACGCCTGTTGGTCGTTGCTATAAAGAGACTTAAATTCTCACACATTTTACCAGGAACTCTAACCCTTAAACACCCTGTGCTACATTTCATGCTCTAATAAAGTGAAAGTCCCAGAGAGGGGGAGACTGCGCGGATGTAACTCAGCCGTTCACGATCCGTCTGTCGGTGTAACAACACACGCCAATTAAAAGTTTGTGATCCCCGCACCACACAGTCTTTATTCCACAATTAAAAGCCTAATCAGTCACTTTAACTCCAGTCCCACTCTCTGCTGAGGTCAACTGCAGTCGGAAATAATCAGTCGGCGTAATTTGTTTTAAATATTAACGGTAACTCAAAGCTATTTAAGAAGTTGATTAGCGGTTTGTTTTGCTTGCAGCAGAGGGGAAAAGGATCATTGTGGGAGGGAGCAGTTAAATTAGCTTTGGGCTTACATTCGCTGAGCTCATCTCAGGAGAGTGTTGTATACAAGTAATCAACAAGAAAAGCTGTGATTCAGTCAGTAGAGAGGATGAACGTACCTGAATTTGTTCAAACGGGACTTCGAAGCTAAAGGACTCGTTGTAATAAGGGTTCAGCGTGTTCTTCTTGATCGTCGTCTTCTTCTTCTTCAGCCTCTTGCCGTTCTGCATCAGGTGGATCTTCACGTATGGATCTAGAATGACAACAATGACTTTTACTTCTGACACGTATTTAATGGTTTTTTTTTTTTGGCCACATGAGGGCAGCAGAAACAAGCCGCAAGAAACATTCATTCATCTTCTTCTGCTTATTCGCGGCAAGACGTCGCGGTTGTTCTGGACGTTTCTGTGGTGAGGTCCTTGTTGCCTGATGTTTATCAGAAGGACACTGATGAGGGGTCTGGAATCATGCTGGACGGGGCGGAGTTGGGTGAGCCGGCTGTTGTCGCAATCACAGACACATCCACTGCGGTTCCATCCCCCGTCAACCGTCTCATTCAAGGGCCTCATTTTCATTTGTGCCGATGACATTTCAAGTGGAACCAAGTGGTCTGCTGCGTCCTGTCTAATCCACTCCGCACCCCGAGGTAGAGTGGAAGCAGCCTTAGTTTAAGACCAAACGTCCTCGTCCTCCACGTTTGCTCCACGTTTGTCCCACAAATTGGCCTGATGACTGAACCTGAGAGGAGTCTCCGTTTGGACTTTTGCTTTCAGTTGAGTTCTAAATGTTCTAAATACAGTTTCGCGGTTTTCGGGACGTTCTACAGGACGACACCTACCCACTCGTGTATCATTTGTCACTCTGGACAATACGGCGCTGGAGGAGGACAAACACATATGGGCAGTAATGTCAGAGATGCTAATGAGCGCTCCCCTAACGACGGCACCTCAGAGCTGTGTCGGCATGAACGACTACGAGCGTATTAGTTGTTGAAAACTGTTTGCTGCGATCATCTGGATTTATCCCTGTAGTCCATTTACACCTCTTTATAATGCTGATTTTTTTTTGGGCTGTTCGCAGGAACATTGTGGGGTTTATGGCCAAAGCAAATACTGAGTAAGCTTAACTCCCTTAAGCTTTCATCCAATTTAGAGTGGATGAGGACCTGATTTCACACTCATTCGAGGCAGATGACATGGATATGTTTGAAAAAAACAGACAGACAGAGAGAGGGAGCGATGGAAAAAGACAGGAAAACAAATACAGAGACTCGAGCTCACAGGCTCCTAATGGAGTGGGGGTCCATTATTATTCTCCTGCTGACACGAGCTGGAAGCCGAAAAGAAACAGAGCGTGCATTTTGGAAAAAGCGTTAAAATGAACCCTGAATTAAAACAGCTTCATATTCACTGCTTTTAGCATCTGACCAGTCTCATAATCAACATTGACACTCATGATGATCTGTGGTTTTTTTTGTTTTACACTTTGTTTTTGTTTTACTAGCATCAAATCAACACATAAAAAGGAAGAGGGAGAGTGTTTTCTTCTAGAACCCCTCCGTCCTCACTCTGTTTTTACAAAAATGGACGTCTGATTCCAAACAGACTCGTCATTTGTCGTCATGATTTTTCCTACAGCGCATTTAAAAACTACAATTACTGACCAAAGGACCAAACGGAGACATTGGCAGCATCGATTTGTACACAAGAAAATTGTGAAGCAAAAGTGTCAATCAATCACATTCAAAGGCTGAAGAAAAAAAAAAAAAAAAAAAAAAACAGGGAGCCGAGGACGACGAGGGGTTCAAAGGTCAGATCAATCTCATCTCCAAACAATTAACGGAATCCCACACTCCGATGTTTGCGCCCCCACATGCGTCCATTCAGTGACTCTGCTCAGCAGGGAAAGAACAATGAACGCAACACACCTGAGTGTGTTAATGCGTGGAAAAGCTTATCGAAGCCTGAGAGGCAGAGAAGAAGAAGAAAAAAACACCTGTGGCGCCACATCAGTGCCATCCAGACGCCTCTTATCTTTCTGGCCAGCAGATGAGAGTTTGGCATTATGGACTTGTTTGCGAGCTCGCTGTAGCTCATATCCGGCCCATTTCACCGTCTCATCCCATACGGATGTAATCTCTCCCTTTTTATGGGTGAATGACAACTCTGCCGATGCAGGAGCCCCCGTGTGTGTCGAGCACAGAGGCTGGCCGTCCTGGCGCTTACTCATCGCAGTCCCCGGATGGGGTGGGGGGGCAGAGGTTTTATGAGGCGATCAGTGGTGCATATGTTCCCCTCAGGAGGCCAGAAGCAGCTTTGTGCATAAACGATGAGCTTTAAGCCCGATCGGAGTGAAGTCGAGCCGCTGGAGCTGCGTTTGTATTCCACAGAAGTTCTATGACATGTAAAAATGGTACACGAGAAATTGGTCCTTTGTCTCATATTCATCGAGTGTGTGTGTGCCGGCAGAGTTGTTCCAAATGAACACCAGTACAAGCGGGGTTAAATATAGCCCGCCTGTCATCTTTGCTTCCTTCACATCATTTTGGATTTGCCACGCTGAGTGCACCCAGGGGTGACTGTCGGTTTAGTTTGACACACTGCACTCAGCAGTGACACACACACATACACAGGTATGAAGGTTTAGACGGTGTAAATCAGAGGGAAATCTCATGTCAGAGTGACATCAGAGCAGCAATCTGAACACAAAACATGTTAAAAAAAAACACAGTCCTTCAGCTGGGAGCTGCTGCTGGCTGTGTTGTTTCCCCTCTAATCACATTCGGATGTCTCCTCTTGGCTCCTAGAGCCCACGATGTTTCACACCGGTGAAGTAAAACCTCACAAAACCACATTATTTTCCCCAAATGACAGACTCCTGTCTGAAGTGATCATATAGAAGTTATGTTGCGTCACTTTAACATGGTTTTCAGCCTCCTGCTCTGCTACTCCTGGGAATACCGAAATAATGATCCCTTCTGTGACTCTTAGAGACGCCAACCTTTAAAATCATAAGATCAGATCATAAATAGACATTGAAATAGAGGAGGGGATCATATCATAGCTGGTTTACACAATGTGCTACTTGTAAAAACCTGACAGAAATGTTGTCGAACAGTAGTTTCCCAGTTCCCTGCAGTAAATTCTTTCACTTAACTTCTTGTATCAATTTGATCGTTTCTAGATAAATGCCTCATTTGCATATTCAAACCCACTAATTGAGAAAAACCTCTCTGTTCATCGTCTTAACAAATCCCTCAAATGTGCAACAATAACGACAACAACAAAAACTACGCTACAGTCAAGCAGCTGGATGGCGAGGTCAGCAGATGGATAACCTCTGACATCTGCCCCACTGAGGGTCAGGTGGTAAGCTTGGGATTCTTCAGAGGTACAAGGAGGGCGGGGCCACAAACCTCCACAAGACGGCACGTCATCATTCTGAGTCGCTCCCAGGTGACTAGAACACACACCACAACTACCGGTCACACTGCCACAGCAGAGACACACACTGCAGCAACACGTGTCTGCAGAGATAAGCCCCGCCCACTCACACATCGCTGCCTGCCCTGCTGAGTTGTACCTCTGGGGCAACAGAAATGTTTGACGCGGAAGACTTTACCCCTGTTAGCGAAGACCATGGCGGTCCAGAGCAACCTGAGAAGACAACCTGGAGACAACCCCCCAACCAGCTGCAATACGATCGCAATAAGCGTGTGTCGACCTGCAGAGGACGCCACTGTGTGTATTTAATGCAAAAGTGGTTCTGATGCAATAAAGAACTAACAAAGGAACCTGAACCGGATGGCGCTGGAGTTATTTATGTTAATGAGCCGGGGGATCATTTGGAGAAGACAGCTAAAGAGCATGGTGCTCAGAGCATCACTGCACTTGAGTAGCAGCAACCCTGAGGAACACCGACTGCACAAACAATTCAAACGAGGGCGCGTCTGTAAAAAGAGGTCCAGTTTGGGGGCACGCGTCATGAGGAACCATTCAAAAGAATTATTTTTGATTATGTATTGGTTAATACTAATTCCCACATCTTTCTCTGTGAGCCATAATTAGGCATGGTAAACAGGATTACAATAGAAGAGAAGGCTGATCCCAGGACATCAATTACTTGTCCTCCTCCTTAAACTCTGGCTGAGCTGCCCCGTGGTTGGAGGCTAATCATTGTTATTACCGACCTGCCCATTATTTCATCCATCTGCTTCACTTTTAAATCCATTCCCAGAGCCCCAGAGGCATCGGAAACCGACAAAAATCGAAACTTAAAGAGCAGTTTTGTGTATATTCTGGTTGTGTGTAATTACTGACATGCACTGGGCTGCTAATCGGTGCTAATAGTTCACCTTGAAGCCCACAGACCACAGCACGCTCAGATTAAACCTGCTCCAAGTAAACGTGACAACCAGTGTCAACCTGTCTGGCTTCCCTACTTTTTCCCTCTCTGTGATGGAGAGAAAGCTGGCGCTCAATGAGAAGAGATTCCCACCTTTTGTCGTACTGGACTCGATGCGGCTGACAACTCACCGTGTTGACAATCTCATACAAATGTACACAGGTGAGACCTAACGCCAGTAGCGTAAAATGGCAGCAGGGGAGGTGTATTATTATCTTTTTTCTCTGCCAAATGGCTGCTTAGATGAAAGAGAGCGCTGAGCTTTTAATGTGTGCCGTGCTCCTGTGCGGTGAGACGTTTGGGCTGATGTGTGAGACTGGGCTGTCAGGCAGCCAGCGAGTGGACCCAGGTGTATGGTAATTGTAGCGAAAAGGAGGTGGGAGGAAAGTGCACACAACAGGGAATTCAAAATGAAACCACTGAGGAAAGTCAAGGGGCGTGGGGGTGTGGGGGCAGCTTTTTGTCAGATATATATTCTGTGTAGGCGCTAAAAGGATCAAAACAAGATATTGGCCTGTCACGATTGTCTTAGACCTCAAGCTAAAGTCTGCATCATCAAACCATTTGTTTCTCATGTCGGGAATTTGATGAAGAATCTATGGTGTCCCACAGGTTTCTGGTTTAGGAACATTTCTATTCATCGTTAAACATCTTTTCATTGCTATGATATTGATAAATAATAACTAGATGGGCCCTGTCCCAGCATGAAGTTGTAGTAACTGACTGACTCATTGGTTTTTAACTGATTAATACGCAAACAAATCAATAAACTAAACTAAATAGTAAATACTTTCTCCTTGGCTAATGCTATACATATTGTGTTTAGCATTAGATAGCAATTGTTGCATCGTCCTGCTTTTTAAATTAAATTAAAAAAACATGGTTGAGAACTTCATCAGCACTTTCAAGATAGTTCAGCATTTACAAGCTAGTTGTGAGATGGATTTCGTGTAGACTACACAAAGTGAGGGTTGTGGTGGAATTGCATACAGCGTCCGCTCCAGCGCTCCTCTCCTCTCCTCACCTGACAAGCCTCCGACGTCCATTTTCTTCAGATTTTTGGCCTCCAGGACGACCACGGTCAGCTTGCCGGCGGTGGGGACGTACCGCAGAGAGAAGCAGATATCGCCCAGCTTCTCTTGCTGTTGAGGAGACATTGTAGGGGAGAGAGTGGTTTTAACACACATTTAGCGTTTCACATCCTCGCAGCAGATGCTGTCTGAGAGGATGAGGAAGTAAAAAAAAAAAATCATTTTCAAGGCACATTAAAAACTGTTCAACCAAGTCTGATGATAGAATATACAAATACCAGCAGTCCTATAGGAGCGTTAAAGCATTCTGATGCACCGGCTTCTTTACACTTTGTTTGCGGTTATTACAGCTTAAGTGCACCAATTTATTATAACTGGCTGAAACATGTTTTCTCGGCACTTACGGGAACTAATGCATAAAATACCAGCAAATCATTTTGTACGCATTCAACAATAACACCAGATAAATGTCAGAGAGTTTGGAAATGGCATGTCATTTAGGTAATAACATTTAATTTTTCAGTTGTGATAAGGGATGAAATAACCTGCAGTGGTAGAAAATCCTTGCTGTGTAGAGACACTATGATTGGACGTGTTTGAGAAGCTTTTTTTTTTTTTTATTTGAATTTTACGCAGTTTATTTTGTTTTTATCTTGTGTGCGCCCTCTGATTTGCAAGTGTTTCACATTCTTTCCACATGTTCTTTGTTCTTGTCTTACGACTTGTTTGTTCTTGTTTTTAAAGTGAATACAGATGAATAATAGCCTGTTGGCTAATTCTGGCATGATTACAGACTCGATTTTTTTTCTTCTTTTTTTTGAATGTGCATTCAACCAGTTAATAAAAGGAATTATATATCAGACAGTAGAAATTGTTCTGCAGAACAAGCTGGCTGATGGTCATGTGATTCGGCTGCTGTCGTGTCGCACATATGGAAAATTAACTCCATGGACAAGAATGTTTGACGCTGTTGTTCGTACACCTGCAGGTTCAAAACACTCTTACACCCTTTCTTGTAGTTACAGTGTAACTCATATGGCGTGTTGATTGATTTATGATGAGTCTGTTCTAATCAAATAGAGAAGTGCTTCACTTGAGCTGCAGTAAAAGTCCGGTCCAGTAAATTTTGGCTCCAGCTTGTGTTTGTTGCTCATCAGTTTGCTAGAAAAGAGCAATCACTTCACACAAGTCACAGCAGTTATCAGAGCCTGAACAGGGCTTTCTTTTTCTTTTTCTTTTTTTCTGCTGTATCTTGTAACAACAACGGGATCAGTCAGTGACACACACACACACACACACACACACACACACACACAAATCATGAAATCAGCTGCGGCTGCAGTCAATGTTGATTTTTTTCTTTCAGGAGTCACTTTTTGTCAATCAATCAGGCTTGTGTCCGTGTGTGTATACCACACATGCACAATCCACCACTCATGACAGGAAGTTGCAGTATAAAGCCAATGACTGAAGACTGGACGGGGGTTGGTGATCAGCGTGAATACACCCTGGAGGGCAGCGATCAGCAGCCAGGTAATTATACGTGTTAAAGCCTCTTTGATATGAACTGGACAGTCATTCTAACCAAAAGGGCAACTTCATAAGTGACCAGGTAACGTAGAGGACGGTAAAAGCTTTTGTCGGCGAAGTATGACATCTCTTGTGTGCACATACTGGGAAAAGGTGATTGACAGCTCCATCCAGTAATTCACAACACAAGTTAGGCTCTGTTGGACAGTGAGACCCGTTCATGCTCCGCCGGCGAAAATGGACCGACTTCCAGTGTACCGCCGCTCCTGCGTCTCAATCCTTGCGTAAAATTGTCACAAACACAACTCTGTGACCAAATGCTGAGGAGAGTATCATGGTGCCCTTCAACTCAAACAACATCACAAGCCATTCGACACTGTTATAATTAACCTTTAAATCAAAGCGACGCAATGCTAAGAATGAGGTTCCCCTGGCAACACGTGCTATATGCCATGACATTTACCATGAAAATTGAATCTCTTGAACTGTTGACTGGAAAGTCACACTTCTATTAATCGAAGGGGAAGTGTGGACATCTGATTAAGTGACATTTCCAGGAGAGATGGATTACATCGTCCACGGCACCGCGCTTCAGGTTCAAGAACAAATGGCTTGATGAACACAACAAAACATATTTATGCAGGCACCGGCCAAACTACCTGGATTACTGAAACAGCAGCACTGAGACATGTCACAAAATGATTTCCTGCTCCATTTGTCCCACTTTCCTCTGACGTGTGGGCCTCACCTCCTCCTTCTCGGCGCTTTGCAGGTCCCTCCACTCTTCTGTTATGTGGCTGAAGTCCACCTTGTTCATGGGCACCTTGATGTCACCGATGGCGTCGTGTTTGGAGAAGCGGTCGAAATCGTACACGGTCATGACCAGCGTCTTCCCGCCGAGCTCCACGTAGGGGACCTGAAGGAGACGACGATAGCACGTGGTCCAACTTTGTGAACAGAAGCGATGTCCACATTTATCTCATATTCTCTTAGATGTAAAATCAAAGAGCCAAACGAGTGTGATATTATCACATTTGAGATATACGATATGTGCAACCATTGAACCATATGGAGCCATCTGGAGGCTGAAATATGCACTTGAATTCAGCTATTGGCTCTAGCTCGTGGTGGATACAGAAGCTGACGGTATCCGTCGGCAACGTTTTCCACCCAGAACGGCAGCGGAGGCAACGCTGGGCGAGTGGTCGGCTCTTATCGCCTCTTGGGGGGGTTAGTTACACTTTGACGGAGCTAAAACACAAGAACAGATCCTGAACGTGCCTCACAACATAACACATAATCATCCCGACTGTCTGATAATGTTCTGGGTGTTGTCAATCGGTGTGACTGGGGAGTAACTGGGGCTGTTACTGTTTATTTGTTGGGTTGAGGACCACGGTCAAATCAAATCGAGTATGATCCTTTAATTTATTCATCAAATGTACACAAAAGAAACCCAGATGAAACTCAGCAGTTTTTTTCCTTTGAAATCTCAGTTTAGTTTTTTCTGTTATTTTTTTTTCTACAATACATCACACAGCAGTAATTATGACCAAAAAATGAAAAATCTAAACTAAAACCTGGTATAAAGCTGGAAATCACATCACATTATGGTCTTACTAAGACCAAACACCTGTGCTCATCACTGCTGCTGATAACAAAACGAACCCGTTGCTGAGCTCCGGCCCCATATTTATTATGGCTGAGGCAGGTCCAGGGTGCAGCGCTGCATCTGCTTCAGTTAATCCCAATCACACTGAGCCTGAGCGTGTGTGTGTGTGTGTGTGTGAAATATTCTGTCAGGAGCTTGTTAATGTGCCAGCTGGTTTCTGTCTCCACACCTTCCCAGAATTCACGTCTGCATGCAAATCTGACTGTCAGCGGAACCAAAACATCTCCAGCCGCATTGAGCATTCAGAGGACGTAAGCGGAATCAAAGCGCTGTAGACGGGAGACAAACCTTGAAGGTGAACTGCTCGTTGAACGTAGGATTGAGGGTCTTCCTGTGGACCTTGGTTTCAAACTTCTTCTTCTTGTCGGGCAGCAGGTAGACCTTCACATACGGGTCAGATGTGCCCCCCATGTCCATGGCAGGCAGCTCCGCCGCCTGAATGATCCCCACTATGAGCTGAGAGACAAAGGTGAAGAGTAAAGAAGAGGTTCATCAGAAATCGCCCCGGTCAGAACCAGCCGGGACCGTTTCACCTTCTGATGCCACCAGAAAACGGGGCGATCACATCTGCTGTTCCAGCAGCGGAGACCAAATCAACTCTCATTTTACAAGTGTAGTTTGACGAGGGGATTTGTTGTTCTTTGTGTTCTTTAGTCTGATGCTTTGATGGATCTGCGTAGAATCTGGGGACTGTCTGCTTTCGTTTCAGGGTTTCTTGTGTGTTTTGCATAAAGTTCCACAGCGGCAGAGGCAGAAATGTGGCAAGTGGGTCGACTTGGTGGCGCCACACGGACGGAGATTTGACAATTCATCTAGTTGTTGCTCTCGTGTTTGTTATCAACATGACAGGTTCTGTTGTTTCATTTGATGTGTAACACTCCTATATTCTTTTGATTCGTGCATAGTTTCATTCTGTTTGTTCCTCTTAAGTATGAAAGGATGAAAAAATGATCATCTCTGTTGGTCTTTAAAACAAAACTAAAACAAACTACATAAAAAAAAATCTATATATGCAAAAAGTAAGAGATAAACAGGTCTACATGTATCCATGTATGTGTATTTGTGTACTGTAAATACGATGCTGATTTGATAATTTTAGTTATATATATTCTATATATATTCCTCCCTCGTGGTTTACAATATTACTTTTAAATCTTTTCTATATATATTTATTGATATTGCAGATTGACATGTTCTCATCTCTTCGCATCAACGCTCCGTGACTTGTCCCATTCCCACCCCCCTTGCGAATTTACAATGACCTGTTCTGTTCTTACTGGCATCAAACCCATTTGGCTCAGTGTATCCATGAATAAGAAGAAGCTCACAAGCAGCAAAACGGTTGCAAGCTGGAGTGGAAACGGACTTGTTTCCCCTTCAGATAACATCTAGAAATACGTCTCGATCAGCACCTTCAGGAGCATTTCGTAACCTTTGATATCCTCAGCCATCACTCCTCCGTGACGGCGCCCTCACGTTGAGTCTGTGTCATTTTTCTGGCGGTTTACGTTGGCGGAATCTGGCAGCGACTGACGAGTTCGC
>CAAKHB010002895.1:0-12839 GCA_901007665.1 Aeoliscus strigatus | reverse complement strand
CAATAGGACCATGTGAAATAATATTGCCTTGCGGCCCCCAAACAGGTCCAGACCCTAATAAAACTATTAAAAACAATAACAACAATGAAGCCGCTGTGACACCAGCGAGCCTCCCTGCCCAAACACACACATCACTCAAACACACTGCTGTGTGTCCAGTCCCAGGTCACCAGAGCCTGTCGCTCTCACTGCTCCACTTGATCCTGTAATATGCTGCTCGCTCCCCCGCTGCCACTTGTTGGGGTTTTACTGTGGAGGAAATTACACCTATTCTCCAACGGCAGAGGACCAGTGTCACACAGAGACTGGGGAATACACACACACACACACACACACACACACACACCAATGCCGACTCATCCATACAGCTAACGTGGAGATCCACGTGGACGTGGATCGTCTCTGCAGGTTATTTGGACACAAACAACTGGATCATTAACCAATCACATGGGTCTGTATGATGTGGGCGGGCTCAGAGCCATGGGGGTGGGGCTTAACAGGATGACCACAGTGGTTGTGTACACAACAAAGATGGATGCTGCCAATGAAGAGCGGTGGTTTGTATCATCTTTAACGTCAACAGCAAACGAGTTGGACGTTTCTTTAACAGACCAACGAAGGATCGTTTCCATTCCGTCTCTCCATCAAACTCAACCTCTGACACTGCCGAGGTTCTCTGATAACGTCCCCTTGTTCCCTGCTCTGATTGGTCATGGTATTTTCATCTGCACCCGTCGGTGCCACCCCATGAGTGGAAGGTGTACCACTTTTTTCCAGAACCTACATCTATCTATATTGAAGGTTCAAGGACAGAGGGTGTTTTGATTTGTCCAGAAACATTGTTCCAATGTGGAAAATTGTAACTTGTCATTTTGGGATTTGCAAATAAAATTGAACACACACACACGCACACAGACAGAAAGACGACACATCACAGCTAGTAAAAGCTGACAGAAAGCCACCATCCTCAGGCGGGTCAGGTCGATGTCTGTGAAGAATAAAGAATATGACCTGGCACAGTGTGATTTATTCATAACGTGGACACCAGATCAATCCCATGTAACGTAGAGGTATACCATGTAGATTGTGCCGTTAATAGAACTGTTAGAGGCCGTTCCATCAACTAAAATCTCGCAGCGAAATGAACCCCGGAATCGGCGCTACTCTGCAAGTCAAATGTGAGCGGAGAGGTAATCATTGATATGAGGCAGGAGAGAATGAAACTAATAAAAAGGCCGTGCATCACAGGGTCGTACTTAAGCAACAGTCACGTGAGGACAACTACGCCACCACTGCGGTGGTCTGGAAATGAATCCCCCTCGTCCCGTGCGTGATTTATGGACCTGTAAAAAAACACGTTGTTTTTAATCTACTGCTGCCTGGATCTGCCTCTCTAATAAAGTGTGTGTGTGTGTGTGTAATGATGTATGGGGCTGAGGTCGGATTCTTTGAGCATGAATTTTCTTGGTGATAAACATGCATTCAGTTACACAGAGTGATTAAGTAGCAACCCAGTGTTAACGCGCGTACGCTCAAACACACACGTGTGCTAACGTGTTAACACACACACACATAAACACACAACTTCCCAGAAACACAGATAGCTGCGGTGGGGGCAGGAGTGTTTGTATGCCTGGAGAAGTTCACTGCCATCAGTTCCATGAGAGCGGACCGCAGAGGAAATCCTATAAACACCAGACAGAGTTCAGACTGCCGCATCAGCACCACACATTTTACCGGGTGAATAAAGACGCACTTCTGTTACAAAACGCTTCCTCCCTATTACACACAAATGAAGAAAATACATATAAACCAGATACAAACTTAGCAGCAGGCGGCCACATTATTCACCAGTTGTGTCATTTTATTTATAGATAAGTTATACGTGACACTACAGCAGCTTTTGTGCATTGTAGTACAACTTTATGTATGTGTATGTATGTCTCTTCTTGTGGTTTTTTCTAGGTGAGGGTCCATGAATGAGCTGCTGGACATAATCATTTCGCTGTGGGGCCCGGTTCTAGGCAAAGACCCAACTACAAGGAACCCCCCCGCCTCACCCTGAAATGTATAAATAATATTATGGATGGATGGAGGGATGGAGGGATGGATGGAGGGAGGGAGGGAGGGAGGAATGAATTGATGGATGAATGGATGGATGGATGGGTGGATGGATGGATGGATGGATGATGGATGGATGGATAGAGGGATGATGGATGGATGGATGGATGATGGATGGATGATGGATGGATAGAGGGATGATGGATGGATGGATAGATGGATGGATGGATGGATGGATGGATGGATGGATGGATGGATGGATGGATGGATGGATGGATGGATGATGGATGGATGGATAGAGGGATGATGGATGGATGGATGGATGGATGGCAGCAGCAAAGACAATAATACAACAGCAGAGTGCTGACATATAAATAAGTAATAAGTATCAAATGCATGAAAAGTTAAAGGGCCTATACGTAAAACTTTAAGGGTCAAAACAGCAAGTGAAAACATCAGACGGGGACATTTGATGGATTTGATGCCGTCCTTCACAGCAAACAATGTCCGACGACAGACTACTAGCGAGAGTCGTCCTTTTTCCACATGAAAAAAAAGGAGGGGGGGTGGGGTCGGACATGAAGGTGCCTGAAAAGGCTTGAGTGTCAATCACTCGACCGTTGAGATGAACTGAAGAAGACGTCTGAATGTGGTTACACATTCGTGTGTAAGTCAGTCAGACTTCACTCTGCCAACTTCCTGTCCCCTTTTTCACAACACAGTTCCAGAATGACTCGACTCCTTTGTACCTGGTACCTGCTGCTCTTCTTGGGTCCTTCACCTCACCACCGCGAGGTTCCAAGCAAGCTGATATTAAAAGATGATGTCTGCAGTCTGCCCGCCCCCAACTGGTCACTGCAGCCAACACACGAATCTACCTACACATTTACAGGCTAAAGCACTAAGGTTTGTGTATTTCACGCTCTTTCAACATGACTAACGGGCAAAAAAAGCAGGTACAGATGTGTGTCTGGGGACAAAGCATACAAAGATCATCTCCTGCACCGTTGGATCGTACTAGTAACTGAACTGTTAGCGGACCCCCGACGTGTCGGGTGCCAACGACATGTTCACTCTGATTAAGTTCCCGTTATGAAAGAGGACGTGCGACGATCCCAGTCCAATTTGACTAATGGTCATTGGACGACGTTCATCTAAAAGCATGCGCTCACTTCAAACTGAGCTAGAGACGCTGGGGGGTAATGGCAGATAAATGTTATAGCCCGCTGCCAGATGGTTTCTGCATTCAGCATTCTGATGTTTGCTTGTTTGGCAGACACCAACTCAGCCCGAGTCCATTTGGCTTGTTTTTTTTTAAACCGCTGGCTCTTTTCCTGCATTCAAACATGTCGCTAGCTGCTGCCAGACTCGTCTCTATGTGGTCAGCGCTCCTGAGGCTTCAATAAAAACATTCGGCGCTGGCAGAGGGAGAAAGAGTGAAAGAGAGCCGAGCCACCTCTCACCTCTATCATCATACGACGCGCTCGTCCCGGGGCGACGAGAACCTCTTTCAGAGGAGGAGGGAGGGGACGTGGTGGTGGTGAGGGGGGGTTGTCTGTCAGGTTCAAACAACAAAGAGGTGCTGCCTGACACATCCTTCCTCCACCTGTCCCCTTCAGTGGCAGTGACATCATTTAAATCATTCAAATCGTCCCTAACACGACCTATGGCGAGTGACCCGTCATTCTAACGTGCATGAGAGACAGCTGCGGAACTGCTTACATAGCAGAAAATACCACCCGGCTAACTATGTGATTTATTCAAAATTATTCCTCCTTCACACAGAGCTCCTGCCTGTGGTTCACTGGATTCCCGGCAATTAGGAGTGGACCACACCTCTTCAGGAGTCGGAGCACCTGGCCGCAGCCGACGGACGTAAGGGGGGCGAGAGGAGGCGCGGCTTTTCTCACGACGGGCTGGAGGAAAGGACGCGGCGCGGCGAGAGAGAGAGAGCAAGGAATGCAAGCCAGGCACTTTAGGATTCATTTAGGTTCCTCCATCTCCCCGGTCACTTTATTAGCAGTCGGGGAAGACTGATGCTTGTCCCAAAGCTATGCAAAATGCATAATCAAGCATTTAAATACACAGCCCGTCCACGTGCACGTGCGTGGTATAGATGAGACACACATGTACAAAGTGCTTACAAGTGTAAAACCTGACGGTATTCAAGTCAAACACTTCCATACTAACAATCTAGGCCCCACAAAGCCTCCTTTAGTATTCCCACGAGCTGCGTTGTCGCCGCGGTAATGTCAAGAAATCCTGGGTGGAACATTACAGTAAATCCTACCGCTGCTGCCGCGAGTCGTCCGCTCGCTTGTCGGAAGAACCGGGAGACGGCGGATTGTGAGGGAAAACCATGAAATTTACATGTTCAACCCTCATTCCCTCCGTCTGCTCTGTGCCAAGGAGAGAGGAGACAAGGACGAGGGGGGGTTTTATTCCCAATTTAGGGACCAGACGCAGACAAATAAATAACTGGATGAAGAGGGATGAAAAGGTCTCCCAGGAGACACCCCCACCTGCTGCTAACACGGGAGGAAACAGCCATTTGCCATCGTGGAAATGAGAGAGACACCACTCTCGCAGCGATTCCACGAATCCAGCCGGGATTGGAGGATCAGACCGGGAACGTCCAGGAGGAAAAGTCACTGTGAACCATTTGAAAAGATACAGCTGAGGTGGGAGCTTCAGCATCACCGACAACAGCCTCCACTGGATTCATCGCGTCAGCTACCTGAGTCCACCCGATGGTTGTCACCAAGTGCTCCAATGGTTGTCTTGTCCAACAGAACGTCCCCCCCCGGCCCCCGACCTCTGATATCTGACCAGGTGACCAGGTGATCCAAGAACGGCGTCAGTATTATTTGTTTTTTGTTTGTTTGTGCTTTTTTCTGACGTTTGTGTTCATTTAAATCATTCATATTCACACAGGGGGGGGTTGTGTTAAATCAAAGATCTCAAACCTTTTCTACGGACACAAAAGGCCTATTTCTGTTAATTATTGTTCACAAACCTGTCTAATCTGTGTGAATACAAAAAGAACAGTATTACATATGTATATTTTTTGTTCAGCGTACGAAACAACTGGAACATAAACAACTCGAGGTACGAGCTGGGACGGCCACTAATGGAGAAGAGGAGAGAACGTTTGAGGCCTTTTGTAAAATGTGTAATAAACTCTGCAGGAGAGGAGGACAGTGAGAAGAAGAGCAGCATCCCGGGGCCCAGGGGGGCCCACAAGCAAACAGGTCAGCGTTTCACATGTGTCACTTCCTGTTGGCCTCAGCGAGAGGAGCCCGGCACTGTGGACAGAAGGGCGCAGGGCCTGTCGGACTGACACAGAGGGTTACACACTGAGCAAACAGACAAATGCACGCACACACACACGCACGCACACACACACACACACACACTTTTCCACGGCAAACAAGTGTGAATCAGATTTAAGGGATGGTGGGGGCGACACAAGCAGCAGTTTGAACGCACACGTGTCTCTTCATGAAAACAGTCGTGCAGGAAGAACCGTGACTCATCTCGAACTTCACTGCGGGCCGAGCATGGACTGGACTTGACCCCCCCATCCCGGAAATATCATTCAAACCGATTTTACATTTTTTTTGTGTTTTTTTTTTGTTATTTTTAACTTTTAATTTATTATAATGTCAACATATCCAAGGAGTGGATGACTTGGGATGTTTCTGGGGTGTTCCATCACTTTCTACCAGACAAATTTTTGATTTTTACGGTTTCATTTCTGTGATAAATACACACATACGTGTGTGTGTAGGATCCGTTTCAGCATCCAGAGCGCGAAGATTCACCAGGAGTCGGACACGGGGCAGGTTTGTGTCGTGTGTTGCGGCCGTCGATCAGTCTACTTCCTGTCTGCTGGTACCAGAGTGACGGTACTCATCGGGTTTCGGTCCGCCCGTCCTGCTCGGCCTCTGTGGCCTGCGTTAATGTTGCTGTTTGACATTGCAAGCAGCGAGCTTTTTTTCTCTCTCTCTCTCTCTCTCTCAGCTGCCTCGGTGGACACTGAGCTTTAGCCTAATTGGTTCCAGAGCAGAGTCTGACAGAACTGCTCTCAGCGGTCCACAGCCATATTAATACCCCCCCACACACACACACACACACACACACCACCACCACCACACACACGAAAAACAAGCACAGCAATCAGTGACTGGCTGGCTAATTAACACTCTTACAAAGAATCTCATTAGCATGTGTTGGAGAACAGGGCAATAGGGGAAATAAGCATTTTGGAGAAAAAAAAGAAAGAAATTACAAAACAAGACCAGGCTCTGTGTGTGTGTGTGTGCGTGTGTGTGTGTGTCTCAGGGAGCAGGGGCCTTGGTCGGCCCAGCGTGCAGTTGGCTCTGCATCTCGGGGGATCACATTAACGCTCTCTGAGGGAGACATCGGAGTCAAAGATAAGCAGAATTTTAAAAGCAATCAGGAAAAATAAATCTCTGCCGCTTTGGTTGTTAACCAGGAACTTAACCTGGTGCTGGTGTGTGAGCGGACTCGGAGATGAATAGGTGAGGGGCTGTGGGAACGCGGGTCAGAGGCCAGCGGCTGCACAGAGGTGACAGGTTTACAAAGACGGGAGCGTCTGCAGCGATACAGACGCACAATACAACACCACACAATACGAGGAAGCCCCAACTCCTCAGGATCCACTAAATCACACTAATCAGTGGACGTACGTTCCCCGATCGCTCTCTCAGCTGCATATCTTCACTCACCAGGCTTCACTTTCTGCCTGAGCGCTCTGCTCTCCCTCTCAGCGCCCATCCACTGCTTCACACCCTCATGTTGTTGGTGTTTTGTTTTGTTTTCTTGTTACTGTGGCTTCATCACAGCCTGTAAAATCAGCCCCCTTTGAACCCTATAAAGAAAAAAACACCGCCGGGCTGCTTGTAAACCTCCATCATACGGTAAATGTTCATCCCCTCTCCGCCACTCTAAACTCTCCTAATGAGCCTGCTGGAGAGGTTTCACCGCCCAGCACCGACGGAGGAGGAGAAAACAACACTTTCTGCTCGGATGAGTCCCACCATGAAGACTGCAAGGAGCTAATTTCATGATTAAATTAGTCAGCGGTGCACACACACGTGTTGGTTTTTTGTGTTTTCAGGTCCTGAATGACACATACAAACATGAACCCTTTACCCTTTACTTTACTTATACTATATAATTACATACCTAATGATACAAATAACCTAGTGAAGACACTGAAGCTTTCTGTGTGGTTTTGTTTATGCTGGAGCCATTCCTGGCAGAGTTTGGAAGGATGAGCCCTCTGACCCCGCTTCCTAACAGCCACTGACTGTTCTGACCCGCCCGTTATCCCACAGTGACACACACACACACACACCGCAGTCGGCAGTGAAGCACACCGCCCGGCAGCGCTGCGAGATGAGTCGCTTTCACCTCTGAACAGCGAAGCCACACAGGCAGAGCAGAGACACGGCGCTGGTGAGAGGGAGCGTTCAGAGGAATAATAGCAGGTAGTCAGAGGGCAGAGGTCCGACTGAATCGGGACAGACGTTCCACTCCTGGCAGCTGGGGCGGAACTCACAGAGGCACCTGGAAGTACATACGATGACCTTTTGTCGAGAAGACCCCAAAATATACCCTCTTATCAAAATGACCTTAACGTGGGAGCATGGGAAGGCGAGCAAAGTCCATCCATCATCTGAAAGATTAATCCTCCTCTCCATTCTTCTGCTGAATCTATTAATAATGTTGCCAGAGGGGAGAATTTGTCGCAAAGATTTATTCTGATATTGTGACTTTTATTCATTAGCTTATAACAGAGGGATTCCTTCAGTCGGAACTACGCCAGCGAGTCGGTGGAATTCTAATCGTCTGGTCCTGATCTATTTACATTCTACGCAATTCTACTAAGTCAGTGGTGTCACCTGCACGTGTCACATGCCACTCTAGCACCAGTAGGGAGGAGTGTTCTCTACCTCCAACTCTACCTTACTGATTTGATTTCTGGTTGGCGGGTTATAACCTCGTACATCCACCACAATCGGAACGCAGCATAACTATTTGTGTTCACTGGAACGAGGAACGAACTCGGAGAGAGACTAAGAGTCTGATCTCCAGAGAACTGAAGTTCAATTCACCCGTTCCTCTCGGCCTTTTTGAATCATTAACTACCAATTATCTGCCCCCCCCGCCCCACACACCCACACACACGCACGCACTTGTGCACTTTTGTTTCATTCTCTGTAATGCTCGTCGGCACTGTAAAAGAGACTTGGTGTACTCACGAGTTTGACTACATAAATGTTACAATCATCCACTCCAAAAAGGAACGCAGAATAAAAGAAACAAAGAATACGATCTACAGCCGAGGAGAAGAGTGAGTCCAAGAGCAGCATCGACAGGGCATTGTGACGTTTATTCATTCGCCGGGAACAGAGGGATTCCTGGAGTCACACCTACGCCGCTGGTAGCAGAGAATTGGAATCCTCTGTTCCTGCTCTATTTACATTCCACAGCATTCTATTAACTCAATGGTCTCATTTGCTGCACGTGCCACATGCCAGTCTAGCACCAGTGGGGAGGAGTATCATTAACGCTGGGCTGAGGTGACCGATCATTGAATCTTTTGTGGCCAAACATTTAACAGCATCTCGGGTAATTCTGTGCTGGATGTGCTGCTGGAAAATCAATTAGACGACACAATCTGGGGATCGGATCAGAGGCTTTTCCGCTCTTGTTTAGAGAAAGCAGCTCCGTTCATAGATCTGCGTGCTGGATTTCACAGCGTGGAGCTGCGCTGACAGCCCCAGGGGCACACTTCTATTAGAGACTTAGGTGAGTTTAAACACTGCAGATCCACTCTCTCTCCGTCTCTCTGTCTATCTCTGAGCTCTCCCTCTCCTCCTTCAAGTCCTGCTCTCTGTAATCAACCCAGTGCTAATGGCTTATTCTTTCTGCTCCAGCACCCACATTTCACTTGTTTATTTTCCCACACTCGTAAATCTGGGGACGCCTTGCAAGCGCCACGATATTAGAGCAATAATCTCAGGTAATTATCAGACAGGTGCCCCCCCACACACTCCCTTTAGTCCTCCCTCTCAATTCTCGCCTGCTTTTTTAATTTTTTTTTTGCGGAGAGAAGTAAGCGAACTTTATGTGACAACATAAAAAGTCTCATTAAAACAAGTCCATTTTTTAAAGGACAGATTTACTGATTTCTCAGGTCTCATTAACACCAAAGGCCCAATAATCCAACCAATGGATCTGATTTAGTTATTCAAAGAAATTCATCTCAATCGTATCATTTCAACCTGGAGTGGAAAGATGCTTCAGTTTGTTACAATATGGAGACTCACAATCACAGTCACATCCCTTTTATTTAGGCCCAGTTTCATACAAGAACTGACAGTA
Source organism: Aeoliscus strigatus (assembly GCA_901007665.1). Classification (NCBI taxonomy): domain Eukaryota; kingdom Metazoa; phylum Chordata; class Actinopteri; order Syngnathiformes; family Centriscidae; genus Aeoliscus; species Aeoliscus strigatus. Next base: position 3,362 of record CAAKHB010002895.1, on the reverse strand, counting down.
TTCCACTAGTCCAAGTCGGAATTCGAGTCGTTTTCCGAGCTACAGGAAGTTGAAATAAAACACGCTCAAGGGCAACTCAGAGGACCCAGAGTTCAGAATCCAAGATGGCGTCAGTAGTGCAGTATTCTCTGTTTTTTATGGAATCTCTCTCCCTTCATGTCGCTCAAATGACTTCGCTCACATTCACACTCGCTGGCTGACGCTGCTAACACACATTCACACACTGACGATGCAGCATCACCACTACACCCTCGGCAGTCATCATGGCCACACTCCTATTTCCCAGACGTGTGTCGGATAATTCAGTGATTGTACTGACTGAGGTAGAAGGTGTAATACCGGAAGGTCCAAGACGAACTGAACCTCTGCATGAGCCCCATCATTGACCTTTGGCCACTTACCCACTCCTCCTGTATGACACTGACGGCCTTGCTGGCCCGCGACAGGTTTCGACAAGCCAGGATCACATGGGCGCCGTGGAGAGCGAACGACCTGGCCGTCTCAAAGCCTGAGACGAGAGGAGAGGGAGAGGGAGAGGGGGAGAGAGAGACATGTTGAGAAAAACAAAGAAAAGAAAGCGCTTCAAAGACGAGTTTTCATGAAGATAACTTTGATTCTCAGGGTCGGATCTAATGTGGGTGTGCTGGGGGTGGGGGTTCTGGAGCGGGTGCAAGTTAAAATCCCTATCAATCTTCCATATAATTTCTTTCACTGAGTTACTGGTCTCGTCCGGAGAGTTAATCATTTCTCTCTGAAGTGATGAAACTGATTGAATTATTGTGGCTCGACACGTTCTCCTCTCCTCCTCCTCCTCCTCCTCCTCCTCTGTCTCCTTCTTCCAGATAAAAGCTGCGCATCTGACCGTCGCCTCTTGAGAAGGTATCAAACCTTGCGCTCGTTATTGCGAGGAAACGCAAAAAGTCGCCTGTTAATTACACCATTAATTATGCAATTATGACAACACGGCTAATAATAGCAGGGGTGGGATGAACAACGGGAACGTACAGGCTGAACCTTCCTGTGATATTTCACAGCATCAAAGCGCCTCCGATAAGGACATTTCCACCATGACAAGAGGTCCGCAGAGATACGCACAGAATTTATCAGCCCAAGACTTCTTCATGGCTCCGTCCAAATCATGTCGTCACGATAAAACTGACAAAAAACGCAGATAGACGGAGAGAAGTTCATTTCTAAATTACAAGTCTAAATGGGTCATTTCATCCCGTAGGTTGAATTAATTTACGAGATTAACTTTTTCTCTTCACCGTATTTTTATTTCCTTTGACATTTACTATCCTTCCAAGTCTTGTGGAAAAGTTCAGCTGCTCGGTGCAGCGTCACATTTGCCCGTCCGCCTTTAAATAACGATCGAAACACCCAGAATGACATCGTCTTGACTGACAAAGTGACAGACACAGAGACAGAGTGTGTGTGTGTGTGTGTGTGTGTGTGCGGGGGGATTAATATGAGCTGTAATTAGATTATATGTCTTAATCTGATTTTCATTAAGCGCAAAACTGGGAGGCCTAATTGTGAGGAGAGTGTTAAGGACTAATATCTATTAAAACTCAAAATTGGAGTCGGATTGGAAGCCCTTTCTGACAAGTGAAGCATGGAATTAAATTATATGACACCTTATTAGGTGTAATGGAGGGGACTGTGCTGAGAGCGGCGGCCGCTTCGCTCGCAGGAAATGGAAAAGAAAATAAAAACAACGTGACGTGAAGGGGAAAGGAAAAAATGGACAGCGTGACTCCAGGACCAAATATTGAAGTTGTGTTTGCAGGTGGAGCATCAGGCTTCAGGAAACTAACCACTTATAACCACTTATATTCCAAACATGCTACGATAAATGAAAGTATTTTGTCATTTTTGCACGATGGTCATGTTGGTTGACCTTTTTCTGACCCCTGATGCCTGACCTGCCCACCTTGTGATGAAAACTGTCTTCTGGCACGAACCAACGGGCATTCTAGAATCACTGAGAACCCGCCCTCTGTCAGAGAGACGGCTCATTTCACTTTCACCTAGTTCACCCGGGAGAAAATACTGCAAAACAGATGTATGTGGGAAGACTTGACGAGTAACATGAAGTCATGACTCAGCAGAACTGAACACAGAACAGCAAACATTTATGCCAGAAAAGCACATGACACAGTTTCCTTTTAGACATGTTCTCTCCATGTGTCTGCTATTCTACCCATATGCTACTAATCAGGGAATCAACTTCCGATTTTCATTTTCAGCCACATAATCTCTTTCTACATAAGAGAAACATGGGCATGGAGTGATTTGATACGAAACACTTGGGTATTGTGATCTTTGCAATTTCCTCCATAATTCATTGAAATGAAGTGTTGAAACTCTGGAGCCCTCAGACCTCAGAGGGTTTCTGGCTTTGTCTTCCTTCACCATGAAGGAGGGCAGGTTGATTGAGTTATGCACCTGTGAGGAGGTAAATAAGTCATTTTCTGAAGTCGGAAGTATTTTTATTCATTTCATTAGTTGACAGTTTACGAGTACGGGCCTCTGGTAAACATGCAGAAGCTCCCGCTCACAAACCATGAAAGTGAAATTAATCGACAGCAGTGTTTTCCATAATGGAGAACAAATTAGAATATGGCAGCGACGCCGGAGTCGTGTGTTTCCTGTGACAAATAACAAGGGCTTGACATTAATTGTGAAATAACACGAGCGGCGTCGCGGGAACAGAACTCGCCGCCCTCTCGCACATGTTGCCGGTAGAGAGGGTCTCACTGAAATTAGTTCCTGGTCAGGTGTTCGACAATGTTTCGGTGGCGTATGCTGATGGTGGAACATGACGAGAGGTCAGATGAGCGCTCGGAGAAATGCCGGGAGCCGTTTTCACAGCGACGCACAAGAGGCCTCAGTCTGGGAGTCAGTTTGGACCCATCACATGACGTCAGAGCCAGGTGTGTTCTCCACAACCAACTCTGCCGTTGACGCGTGTCTCTGATGTCTCCGAGTTCCTTGCCCTGATCGGTCGTAGTTCTCTCCAGTTGTCTGCAGTGGTATTTTGATGGGCACCCCCTCGGTGCCGCCCCTTGACCTCCATCCTTCTAGACATGGCTCTGACGAGTAGTGTGAGCAGACGGATTCTTTGCCGCGGCTCAGATACTTCACCATGGAGGATTCCAGAACTTCATAGGTTCTTTATTGTGGAAAACGGGTTTGAGTGTAATATGTAAAATGCATAAAAAATGTGTAAAATGTCCATTAAGCAGTGAATGCTCTTCATGGTACATTAGGATCCTGGCCCTTTTGATATCCCCCAATAATGAGTGTGATTTAGTGATTTCACGCTTTGTTTGTCCTCCCTGGCCCGCCGCCCCTCTCCA
>CAAKHB010002894.1:12350-34309 GCA_901007665.1 Aeoliscus strigatus | reverse complement strand
AAACAAACGTTCTTACTGCTGAAAAGCTCCCGTTGGTGCAGCGGTCACATGACCACTGCTCGCTGACCTCATCGGCAGCGACTCCGTAACAACCTGGAGGAAGAGGAGGAAGAAGAGGAGGAAGAGGAGGAGGAGGAGGAAGAGGAGGAGGAGGAGGAGGAGGAAGAGGAGTGTGAGAAACCTGATACATGAATCAACCACCCACAGTATGTTGGACATTTAGGTCACCCACACTCCACGGCGGTCTGTCCTCCACCGTCATGACAACGACATCCTCAGGACACTTGTCAGGTTAGTACTTCTTCAGGTTCACTTCACGTTAGGTCCTCAGGTTAGTAGACATGTCCATTCTACATCCGCCCGACGAAGAATCAGAATACAATGCTATTTCTAACTATTTTTTTAAATTTCGTAAATGGGATTTCCCATATTAACTTTCCAGATGTTTCCTGTCCGCCATTTTCATCCGATCCGGATTAAACATTGGCACATGATAGCGGACCACACCCCCAGTACGTGTATGAAATCTACAGACTATGGGCGGATAATTGATTGAGGTACGTTATTTTGACATCTCACCAATGAGATCAGGATTTTGGGGGGTTTTAGGACTCTTGTGAGGTCACAAATATACCGACTTTCACCAAAAAAGAATTGACACATTCATAACTGAGCTGTTTTGCAAACAAACAAACAGACAAACACACCTCCTTGGTGGAGGTAACAGTGGTGTGTTCCAGTTGAATTTCAGTGGTTTTACCAAATGGAACGCCCTCCTAACGCAGGTAATTTAACTCAGACATCGGACCACGAGTTTACGCTCCCATATGTTTCCACCTCAGACGTTCCTCAAGTGGACCGTAGTCAACAGACGTGGACTGTGTGGACTTCCTGTGAGAAGAGGCTCCGGCCCACCGGCTGATGTCTGACAGACGGGACTCTCATTTCTCCTTTGGTTCTCAGCCTCAAGCTCCAACAGTGTTATAGTCTAAATTGTTATTTTCTCTCTCCGCCTTTCGTTTGTTAGTGGAAATTCAATAAAAAGACAAAGAAAACGCAGACAGCACAGACTGTGTGTGTGTGTGTGTGTGTGTGTGTGTGTGTGTGTGTGTGTGTGTGTGTGTGTGTGTGTGTGTGATCTCCAACATATCAAAGAACAGGCTCCCGCCATGGCGTGACAATGAGCTTTCATTTCACGCACGCAGCTCGTCCTTTGTAACCCATGTGACATGGCTGACGGCAATCAAAACATCAGCCTCGTAAAAAACAGCCACTTAGAGTAAATATTGTTTGCTTTCATTCTGGTCGGCATCCACAGTGTGACAGTGGAGCTCAAATATTTGATGAGGAAGAAAAGAAAAAAAAAGGAGAGAAGTGCTTGGTGGTTTTTGAGAAGAAAAACATTGGGAATATCAAAGAAAGACGAATGAGGTTCTTTTGGAAGTGGTTGAAATCCATGAACTGGAGGCTGGGGGGGGGGCAGTGTGTTAAGTCTGTATATGTGAGAATGTCTCCGGTCTTTTCCTCCATGATCCATCAGCAAACCAGAGAGAAACTGGACTCACCTCGCCTTCCTCTGCCCGGTTCAAGGAGCAGCGCAGAGGGAACGCACATCTACTTATTATTGGGGCTCACAACCAGAGCTGTGGCTTTAACATCAGTGTCAAATGACATGGACCCCCCCCCCCACCCCCAGGTCCCACTCTACAACCAACCACACACACACACACACACCAAAGGTGGGATCAACACCAGTGGGCTGAGGCCACGTGTGGGATTGAACCCGATAAATCCTGTCAGTTAAAAGTCATGGGTTCAGGAATGAATGGGAAATGTGTGTGTGTGTGTGTGTGTGTGTGTGTGTGTGTGTGTGTGTGTGTGTGTGTGTGTGTGTGAGGGGGGGCGGGTTGACGGGCATTTGAGTGGATGAATAAGAGATTTAGATCATGTTCACTGTGACTGCGTCTGTGTCTGTAGCGGCTCTGAGAAGTGTGTGTGTGTGTGTGTGTGTGAGGTCCTGTTGCCTTAACTAGGAAGAAGTGTGTGTGTGTGTGTGTGTGTGTGTGTGTGTGTGTGTGTGTGGTGAAGTCAGAGGATGCACCCCCATTCGGCTGATGAAATAAAATACTCCAAACCACAGAGGGGGAAAGAGGGAGAGTTTGGACTGTGTGTGTGTGTGTGTGTGTGTGTGTCTGTGGAGGGGGGTGAAGATGAAGTGAGTCAGGATCTAAACTCAGTGACCCTCTTACGAACACGTCAAAGAGACAAGAGGAGAGAGAGAGACACAGAGAGAGAAAAGAGACGGAGCAGGACACGACCACACCGAGGAATCAACCAATCAGAGGCCAGGACAGGTCGGTATCGGCTCGCCTGACTTGGAAGCAGGAGCAGCAGCAGGTAACAGGTCCTAGTCCCGATCCACAACACCACGTGCTGGAAATGTGACCGTCACTCACAAGCACACACGGCGCCCCCTTACGTACTTGCGTGGACTTGCAGGCAGCAGCCGCGGCAGGAGAGCAGAGGGGAAGTGCCGTCCTCCCCCAGCAGGGGGTTGGTGGGGGTCGGGAGGCAGTTTTGCTTCCGGAAGGAGAAGCAGATCTCAGGTACCAGAGGCTTGGTCCTCCTGGGTGTGGCGGCCTCCTCAGAGGACGAGGACTCCCGAGGTTCCTCCCCCTTGTCGACAGCCTGGAGGAGGAAACGACTGAGTGATGCTCACGCTCCTCTTCTACCTCATTTCAACAGGATTAATATCACAGTGGAAAGTGGATAATGACACACTTCTTATCCTCCCTTGTAATAAAATGTTCACGCTGGATGTTGTTTCAACGAGCAGCATGTTACAGGAGCTGCTTGTGTAATGGGACGATGAAACCATGTGACCTTCATCAGCGGCTGGATGAAAACAATCCTGAACCAGGAACCACCGCGCAAACAGCAGAAAGATGAAAGTAGTATTCAATTAGAACAACAAACAACGTGGACTTATGGACGTTGAGGGGATAATTGCAAAGCGAGAAAAGGGCTGAGTATCTGGATCTCACTGAAACTGGATAAAGGACAGAACCACCAAAACTCTGTCATCTAGAATCCAACTTCACAACACATTTACAACGTTTACAACATCTCGTCAGGCTGGTGAAGTCGATTTTTTTGGAATGGCGCTGAGGGCACATCCACACGGAGACAAGTTCTGGTGTTTTTTTTGGTCGTATGGACGCGAAGACGCCAACGTTTGTCATCGTCTTTCCTGAGCCAATGACATCATAGCGCCCCCTCTCCTCAGCCTCCTGCTAACTGGACAACAACGACAACGAGGGCGTCTCTCTCTGTGTTCGTCTCCACCATCTTCTTTGTGTGTTTGTGTGACGTCACACGGGTTTGGGGCCTGTTGCGATCTTCTACCAGGTATTCAGCTGCGGAATGCAGGCCTGACTCTTAGATCATCACCCGGGCTGTCCTGAAGTAAACTAATGGACCTAAAGGACGCCGTGAACCACACGCGCTCCTGGGTTTACCTGATAATAGGGCATGAAGAGCGTGCACACGGCGCAGTGTGGCTGCATGCTGGCTGCGTGAGCGTTGTACTCCCTCTCTGCTGGGAAGCAGCTCTTCTTGCTCTGCCACAGGTAGATGAGAGGCCTGGCCCACGTTTCCATCTCTGCCGTCTCCTCCTCTGCCAGGCTCGATTCAGGGGGCTCTGAGTGAGGACAGAAGTTCATGTAAGAGAACGACGCCCCCGCCCAAGAGTTGATGGGGGGACGACATGATTCAAAATTGAATACAGTTACAGTATGTTTCATGTACTCATGAATTACAGCTGCCAAGGAGCTTCTGTTTTTGCCGGCGTTGATCTGTTTGTTTGTCTGTAAACAGAATATGTCCAAAAGTTTTGAACTGCTGCTAAAGGACCAGGACCAGATGATTAGACGTTGGTGGTGTTCTAGAACCTTCTGGATCCAGGAATCTGTTGAAGGATTCTTCCTCATTGTCAGCATCTGTGTTTACAACTCCACAATAGCAGGAGTGGACTGTCTCTGTGGACCAGTGGTTAGTGGGCCTGTCTGTTCACACAAAGGTTGGGGGTCAGAGCCCACATAGGGACGGAGGGTTGGTTTTTGGTTTTACTATTGAAAGAAAATGAAAAACAATAAGACAAACTCCAGGTCAGAGGACATGATTCGTGTCACATGGTTGCCAATGTTTTTTTAATAACTAGTTGACTATTAGTCATGTGATGATCAGTGAATTCATTAGAGGAGATCAGTGGATGGAGGATGATGATGCTGGGTGGAGATGACTGGAGGAGCTCTGATCTCTACCAGTGGGTTTTTGTGGCATATAGTTCCATCTTTATTTAAATGTAAGTTGAGCCACATCTTTAAAACTATTATTGTTGTTGGTGGTGGTCAGGTTGTTCTTTTTTTCCGGTTACGGGTCTCGGTTGTTGTGGATCTGATCCCGGCTGTCAACAGGTGAAGATCAGGGGTTAACCTGGACCAGTCACCAGCTGAAGGACACACACCCAGTCACACTCACACCAGTGAACCTCAGCATGCTGTTGGAGGAAGCTGGAGTACCTGGAGAGAACTCACGCCTTTTCTCTCTGAATTTAACAAAGTCTTTTTTTCTAACAACCACTGGACATTGAATGTCCGTCGGGTCAGATCGCCCCTCAGACACGTTTTTAGACGGGGTGATGTTGGATGAAACCCCTGAGCTGCACTCACCGTCGTCGCTGGCGGCCTGTTGTTTGACAGCTGTGGGTACAGCTCTGGCAGTGGGTTTCCTGAGAGGGTGACGCCAGCTCTTGGTGGTCCTCTTCACAGACAGGACAGGGTACTAGATTGTGTGGAAGGAGAGGAAGGAGGATCAGAGTTGAGTCTTGTACAAAAACACTTACAGCACCAACCTCTCCAGGTTCCAGTCCCGCTCCGTTCCACTCAGAGTTCCTCGGTTCATTTTCCTCGTCTTCTTCGTCGTCGTCCAATGAGTCGCTGCTGCTCCCGGCCTTACTCCGCCGCTCAGCCTCGTCCACATCAGACCCCCCGTCCTCCGCATCGGTCACGTCCTCCCGTTCTCCTCGATGTGAAACCTCCTGCGTGTCCTGCTCAGCGCCGTCACCTTCCCCCTTGTGGAGCTGGTCGTCTCCACAGAGCGCCGTGGGTTCCAACGGGGCCACTGACTCACAGCCGTCCTGATGCGGGTGGTCCGGGTCCGTGACCTCTTTGCACTCCCGTTCGGTCCACATTGTGTGAGGGAGGTGGTCATGGGTGAAGTCAGGGGGGCGTTCTGAGTGGGGGCCCTGGGAATCCAACTTTTTCCAAACGCTGCTGGAGACAGGTCTTGGCTTGGTGTACGGGTCCTGGGAAGGACACAGTGAGAGGGGGTATGTGCCGCGGTGCAGCTGTAATGCTGAGTGACTGTCGTTTTCAGTGCACAGTGGAGGTGAAGGGGGCAGAGGATCACCATTTGGAGTCCCAGTAAAGAGAGCTGTGTGACTGCTGGGACTGAACCCAACTTCTCCTTCAGCTGGGTCCTCGGCGCAGTCACTTCCCATCTCCGCTAAGACGGACTGCTGCTTTGTTTCAGGTGCGACGCTCTCGGCGAGCCGGCAAGAGGAGGCATCGCTCTGTTCCTGGTCAACCGTCGTCTCCCGCTGGAGCACGGGTGCAGCCTGGTGAGCGTACGCTGTGGATTTGGAGATGTCGGCGAGCCCGTCGTCAGCGGGGGTGAGGGAGGGCATCTCCTGGGTCAGCACCGGCGGCAAAGGACTAATGGTCACCTTGTCCGCCGGCTCAGGAGTGAGGTGAGGCATGTCCATTGTTTTCAGACCGCTGCTGTCGTGTCCCGAAGAGGGGGGCGAGACAGACCGTGTGCAGCTATCGCCCTCTGCTGGCCCGACCCTGAGATGATAAAGTGCGGCTGTGGAGGAGTCTGAGTCGATGCGTTCCATATCGACAGCGTCCGTTCCATCCACGCAGACGGTGCCGGTGCAGCTGTTCATGTTTGGTCTTGGGCTGAAAGAGTTTTCTCTACATGAGGTGTCCGAGGTCTGAGGACTCATCTCAGTCTCACTGAGTGTGGCGCCCTCCGGTGGAAAAGTCCTGATACAGCTGTCCTGAGAATCTGAGAGATCTTTAGGTACAGGCGAGCAACCAATGGACTCGTTCATTCCTGGATGCACCTGGGTCGCCTCAGGAGAAGAGCTCTCGACCCCTGACCCTGAGAGGTGCTCGGCGTCATGATGAGTGATTGTCTCCGCCTTGGGGGGAATTTGGACTGACGAGGTAGTGGAGGGAAAGGAGCTGGACTGAGAGGGTCTGGGAATGGCATTAGACATGGCCAAACCACTCTCTACTCGACTGACCTTGACCACACACATTTGTCTGCAAGGACCTGTGGGTGATTAACGGAGGGACAAGACGTGGTGGTTACAGGAGGACGGACACACACACACACAGAGACACACAGACACAGACACAGACACACAAACACACAGACACAGACAGACACACACACACAGACAGACACAGACACACACACACAGACAGACACACACACACACACACAGATACACACAGACACAGACACACAGACAGACAGACAGACACACACACACACAGATACACACAGATACACACACACAGACACACACTCACACCCCGCCCCAATCAGGCCGTCTCTTACCAGAAAGATGAAATGGGTTCTGACGGTGGTTGTGTTTGGACTCGGTTTTCTCCTCTGTCCTGCAGCCGGTCCCTGCCACAGACTTTCGCACCTTGGGCCCAGGAGGACCGTCCAGACTCCTCCTCTTCCTGCTGCTGCTCAGAGCTGAGGTGTCATCCAGGCCAACGGGCTCCTCTGTGGTTCGGAGGCGTTTGGAGCGCATCCGGGAGTGGGTGCTGCTGACATTTAACGAAACGGAAACAGACCTAGTGAGAATTCAGCTGATTTCACACTGGACAGACACTTCTGACCACACACAGGTACGACACCAGGTGTGTCCGGTGTTGTTGAAGTACATCTGCAGACTCAGTAACCCAGTTAGGAATGGAATCACTCCACCATAAAAGTAAAAGTAACTATTGCGTTCATTTTTTCATTTGTATATATTTTGAATATTTCATATATTTTTTTGAAATGTGCCTAAGAGTTTGGATTTTGTTAAAGTGGTGCTGAAACACATTTCTCTTTCCACCTGTTGATGGACGTTAAAGGCACTTTGAATTTGCTCCACATGTTGTGTTCAGCCATTCTTCTATGCTGCACTCTCCTATTTCTTGCTGTATTTCAGTCCTAACGTTTTGTTTTATTTCTTTCTAAAAGGTTTTCTAAAAGGAATAATAACTTTGAGTAAGTCCATTTTTTTAAGTTTACGCTTTGTTTTACTGCTGCTTTTTCTATGGTGTTTAATGTTTGTGTATTTTTTAAGTTACATTTTACTATTTGATCTATTTTATTAGTTTATTAATATTTTTATATATTATGAATTGAATTTACTTATTTACTTAATATTAGTACCCTGCTATGGATCAACTGCTTCTTGTGATATCATCATGTAAACCACTCTGTAAACCTTGTTTAGGAAAGGTGGTATATAAATAAAGTTTATTATTATTACTATTCTATTTGTTTTATTTTAAAATATAATTCAGTGTTTTTCATGACTTTAGTTGTTTTTACGTGAAGCACATCAAGTATTTTTATTAGACACCGATCCTCTCTTGAGTCAAACTCACATTGAAGAGGTTTCCCAGGTCGTGTTACTAAAACGAGACCTGTGGACTAAGGAAGGTGCAATCTCCAGCGTCCCCCCCCTCACCCCCCCACCCCCCGAAGAAAAAAAAGGAATCTGTTGTATCTACACCCCAGTTTTCTATTGGCGTCAGATTTTACGCTTAGCGAATGAACCCTGACATGAGCAGCTCCTTTCACAGGAGACGGAAAGACCAACAGGTGGACAAAGAAGGGGGGTGAAAGAGACGTCGAGGAGATTCAGAGGGAGGACGCTGCCCTCGCTTGGGATCAAATACAGAGTTTGAGGTTCTGGAAAAGTCCATCCCCTCCAGACTGTAAAAAGACAGACTGAAAGTTTAAAACACATCTGACTGATTGATAGAAGTGATATATATATGTATATATAAAACCAACCAAACACCCTCTTGTTACCCTTTGCTGGAGGACCTCGTCTTGCGGCGTCTCTGCAGCCAACTCTGCAGCTCAGGTGTTGTGCTGGGGGTGGGGTTGGTGTGGTCAAGAGGGGCCGAGTCTTTGCCCAGCATCCAAGTAGCATATCTGTCAGGCTGGAACCGCTTCACGAAGGGCTCCATGGAGATCTTCACCATGTCCTTGCTACAAGTGCACTGGAGGTGAGAGGGACAGAGGGGCGGTTTGGAAAAGTACGTTCTGAGGCTGGACACGTGTCACACAGACCTCTGACCCCCACCTGAGTGGCCACTTTGCCGTAGTCGATCCAGCGCAGAGTGGCGAAGTTGGTTGACTCGGCACAGTTGAAGCCGTGATTAAAGCCGGCGTGGTATCCGTAAGGGAAGGTGATCATGAATTCTCCAGGTTCCTGAGTGATCTGCAGGAAATGAAGGGGACTGTTTTTAAGGATAATCATCGCCATCAATTAAAACAACAACAACAACAACAACCCACCTTGTCGAAGGGGATCCCATACTTCTTCAGAATGGACGGGGAGATGAGAGTCATCTTATGCCGAAGAAAAGCTTCACATCCCTTGAAGCTGTTGGGAAAGAACCCTGGAACACACACACACAGACACACACACACACACACACTTGAAGGTGGTGTCTGCTGGCGTCTGCTGAAGTCAGTCTGTGTTTGTCAGTCCCGTTAAAGATAGGTGAACATTCTGCTGTGATTCTATCACCGCCCAGCTGATTACAGTCCCTGGATGCAAAACTCACATCTGATTCCTACAACTTCTGAGCGCAGACGTTGTCCGTATGCGGAAGCAGCTGTTTCATGATTCCAAAGAGGACAGTGAATGAGGCTCTCACCTGTAGCCAGACGCTCCAGTCTCTTCCCGTGCTCGGGGGGGATGGCGTACCTGTCATAAAACACAGACTCATTATTTGATGTGTGTGGATGGGGAAGTGCAGGGAGACTGTAAAAGGACACTTCAAAATATCAACACCGCCCTCCAGTGGTGGACAGGCGTACATACCTGTTTCTTATATCAGTTTTATATACGGAGCCAGCTAGCATCCTCTTATACTTTGTTGTTGTTGTTGTTGTTGTGACACAGTGTGAATTTAAACGATTCCAAGTCTTCTCCCTTCAGGTTTGAAGAGACATTCCATTTAACTAGCACTGCTCGCCCCGGGGGCCTGCGGCATTTCCATCAGTGTGTCAGCTGTCAGGTGAACAGAGCGGTGAGACAGGGTGAGAGGCCAGGTGACCTCAGGTAAAGGTGACAAGAGGAGCTGGAGGTGTAGAGAGGGAGAGGAGGAGAGCAGGTGTGGGGGCGGGGGGGCTGCTGCCATCCAGGGATGACATGTCAAAACAGCAGCAGACAGGTGTGTGTGTGTGTGTGTGTGTGTGTGTGTGTGTGTGTGTGTCACTGATCCCTGCGGGGCTGCAGGGCTCTCTGCTCTAATGAGCAGAACTCTCTCCAGGACAATAAGGAGAGAGAGAGAACCGGAATAAATAAAACAGACACAAGTCGTCGTCTTCAACCAGCATTCTTTCCCTCTTCTGTCGTCTTTTCACATTCAACCGACGTCTCTACTCCGTTCCCGCGTCCTCCGGTGTGAATGAGCCCTAACGTTAACGTCTGTGTCGCCCTCTCCCTCAGAGACAGAGGATGTAGTGGTGGTATTTTCACTGGTGGATGAAGATGTTGTCATCTTGGAGGTTTGGAAGGCACCAATAATATAATTAAGAAGAAGAATAACAGCTGTTGTTGTTGTTATCATTATTAAGCAAATAAGCTTTATTACAGGGGGGTGTCTTACATAGACATATATAGAAGGCTAGATGCCTCAAGGAGCCTACAACGTCGTTCACCGGCAGCCATCTTGCCACGTGGTTCTATTCGGATACGTTGTATGGAGGCGATAGGAGGCAGAGTGACCTGCTCTAACAAAATTACTCTGAACTTGCTGAAATCTTGACAGATTTACAAACGGTTTGGTTTGTTACAATCATTATCAACGTGGCTATAACTGGACAAATTGCAGAATTTTTTTTTCGAAAAATCAACTTAGTTGTGCAGCATAGCTGTGTCACCGCTCAAGTTGTCAAGGCTGAAACCAAAATCAAAAAGTGAAAATTGAGCAAGTTATGGTTACTTAAAAAGTACATGCGCAATGGACACAATGTTATGAATGAGCCAGTACCCCGTGGCAAGATGGCCGCGGTGTGGCGACATCGCTCTCCATTGGCCAGCAGCGCCGGTGAGGCATCTAGCCTTCTGTATATGTCTATGGTGTCTTAGACAGTAGTAAGTAACTAAGTCAGGAACTAAACCCCCAAAGAGTTTTGTACTAAATGTGTGGCGCCCTCTTCAGGGCAAAACACCCAAATGCAATTCAATTCAGCAGGTGTTTGCAGCAGGTGGTGTGGTGGGACTCATGGATCATAAATTCTAGAGATTCGTATTTCTTTCTTTTCCTATGCTCATTTTTGGTTTATTTACTTGTTTATTTGTTTATTTCATTTGAAATAGGCATTACCAGAGTGTCCAGTGTGGGGCTGAGGAACAATACCCGGTGGTCAGTGTACTGTTCATCACCAGCCTCCTTCAGAGGGGTTCCATCAATATATGCGATATAGTCTAATTCCACATCTCATTCATAAAGACACCGATATATTGCCCAGCCCTAGTTTCATCTTCGCTTTAATTTGTTTTTTTTACTCTCTGTTGACGTCAGCTTTGTCTTTGTTGTCCAATCTGGAGAAGCTTCCAAAGTGCTGCGTGATGAGGATGTGAGTTTCATCTGAGCTACTACGACAGATCCATCACGTTGTTCCCTTAGCACGCTACCACTTTTCATCCCTCCCTCAGAATGATTTATGCTTCTGCTTCAAATAGGCATCATATATCATCATATCTAGAGCGGAGTATGTTATTGTGGCTACACAGACTTCCCCAGGTGGCAACAACTGTCATTGGAGTGTTTGCGTCACATGAATTTCCCACGTCTAACATCCTAATCCTAACCCTTAACTCTAGTCCTCTAACACTATCCCTTACAGACTAACGTTGACAGATACTGAAGTATAAACGCTCAAGACGGTGTAGGACGGCCGTGCAGAGTGCGCCATAGGGCTGCGTCCGTTCAACACAGACACTTTACGAGTCGCTAGTGAGTTAGCCAGCTGAGTTAGCAGAATGTGCGAGCGTCAGACTGTAGCACTAGCTGGGCACTCCTGTCACACAGAGCATCTGTGATTGCCCAGAGTCAACAGGTTCACAATCAGATATTCACTAGCAATAAATCCAAGCCTTGGCAGGCGACTGCCAGAGGAGCCGTGTCATCTTCAGCTGATCCTGTTCTAGTCAGCATTGTGTCAGATGGCTAGCAACAGTTCTCTCATGACGCGTAGCAAACTTACCTTTCTTTTTTTTTTAAACCCAACATTCACAAGAGCAGCTTCTTTTCTTCCCACTGGACCCAAAGATTCCAGCTTGACACCTACCAGGACTTGGGCTCTCCGAAGTGGAGGTAGTTGATGCTGTACAGGTCCATGTCCTCTGTGTGCCAAGAGAAGGTCGTCTTCCACATGCCAAAGTACAGATATGGGGTGTTGACGCCCTGAATGGAGACGCCACAGTCCTCCTCAATCACATCCAAAACGGAGTTCAGGTGGCCAATGTTCCATTCCTCCACATCCTGGGGAATAGAAACAGCAGTTAAACATCTGAACCGTGGGGGAGCCAGGTTCACTGTGTCCAAAGCTAGAATGACTGGTATACATCCAATGACTGCCGGCAAGTTAAGGCAGGATGTCAACCGTCATTAGGGGTGTGGTCAGAAATGAACAGTGATAGATCGTGATGTGTGCATGAGAGTTAAAACTACAGATACTAAAACTACAAATCTTACTTCCAGGCTCACTTCTTTTTCCTTCTTAGATAAAAACAACTATTCAATAAACTGCGTTGAAAATCGATTTAGGAGAGACAGGTATCATTCCATGAACATGTCTGCAGTGCCTGCCTGTTTTGAAACATATGTTCTTTATTTCTTTGTTTCTTGAATCCTCATGAATTCATCTGAGGTGTTCACAAATAAGGTTGATACCTCGTAGGTGGTTTTAAAGGGCATGCATTGCTTGGCCAACTGTAAAAATCCACTCGTTTTGATTGTCACCATGGCTACTGACAATCAGATCAGCTGTCAAACTTCACAGACTGACTGACTGGTGGTTACAGATGGGGGCCACTGAAGGTCTAAACTACCAGACGTGAATCGGATCCGATCCGTTGTATGTGGACCTGTAGCAGACGTCGGACTCTTCGCCCCTCCTGCTGACGAGGTGAGTCTCAACCGGCTCGTGCTCCCACAGGTGTCCTAGTTAATGAGCATGTGACGTCATTTTCTCGTCAGACCTGTGTCCGTGCAACTCCCAAAAATAAACAAACGAGGGTGGAGTGGACTGTTCTAGAACGCTACAACGGGGAAACGTTCACAGGGAAGTTCAGAGCAGGTGATTACAAATATAGAAGACGAAAAAATAATCCATACCTTAGTCAACAACAAAAAGTTGCACTAGTTACAGCCCTAATACTCTCCAGATCCAAGGTGTCATCGCCCCCCCACCCGTCGACCTCCACCCCCCCGCCCCCCAACAGTTTAGTGATTATACATAAACAGAGAATGTTTATACATCCGCTGCAGCAATAAAAGGTCTTCTACCTCATCATACAGGCTGCCGCTGACATCGGCCCCATATATGGGGGAGACAAAGGTGAGGTTCTTCCAATATTTCCTTTCCAGGTCTTCATAGTTCAAGTAGCGAGGTGTGCAGTACCTGTGGAGGAGAGAGAATCCCCACATGAACCAGTCCCTTAGTGTGTATGTGTGCAGCTGATTTCCATCTGCATTCCACAGTGAGTTGACATGGCACTTTGAGGAATGACCTGTCACAGTATTCTAAAACTTTATCTAAATGTACATGAGCCTGAACGCAGCTGAACAGACGTGGACATTCATCTGTGTGTCTGGTGTGAAGACGGAGCGAGGAAACGGACAAAACATCCGTCGGTTCCTGAACGTTGACAAGTTGCACTTTGTATCCAAGTTGCTGTCATTACGGTAATGACTCACCAGCTTCTGGCAACAGAGCCAATGGGATTACCGTAATGACAGCAAGCTTCTTCACACCAGGTAGGAGAACCGAATGACACTTATCAGCTCTCTGATAACGGTGCTCCAAAGTATGCTAGCACCAATGTAGCGCTGGCGATAGCGCTGGCGTTAACACGTCGGTCGCCCGTCGTTTGTTCCGTACTCACATGTCACTGTTCGCCAACCGCCTGAACTCCTGCACGCTGAGCGGCTTCTTCTGAATGTTGTACTGAGTGAAGAGGCCCGACTGGCCGGCGACCATCTGCTGGATGGGAGCGTCGATCATCAGATCGTCGATGTCGTCGTACGTACGCCGAGGTTTCCAGCCTTTAGGAGGAATCACCTGAGGAACAAACAGGAGATTCTCGTTGAAGGGAAAACTCACGACAGATGCTTCAACGTTTATACTTCTGTAGATCTTAAAGTACAAGACAGAGGTGAGATTGTCCTCAAACATGGAAAGAAACAGGTTCCTACCTTAGCCAAACCGGCGCGGTGTGCACCCTGAGACTCCATATAAACCAGGTACTGGTTGAAGTCCTTGAACTCCTCCATGCTGGGCCTGAAGGTCATGATCTTGCAGGTGGGGTTTGCAGGGGTGAAAACCTCTGCTCCCGCCATCCTGCTGCCGGAAGACGGAACCTGGGGGAACAGAGGCCGACAGGTGTGTTTGAATTTACATTATTAATGTTGTTAATGTTGTTTACAGGTTCAAACAGAACAACACAACCAGCCCAGACAGACAGTAAATACAAACAAGAAAGTCCTACAGTCGCCAAGGGAACCAACAATTGAGAGCAGTTCAGAAAACAGGTGCGGATTGTGTGAAATCTGCCAACGATTTCAGCAAACAAAGTAACAAAAATGATTGAACATTTGTCACAGGGGTTAATAAAGTATCTATCTGTCTGTCTAAACTTAAATAGGAGCTGTTAAGGTGGCATCTTTATTGTCATTATTGTCACTGTGATACGACTTTTTATCTGAAATTTTTGTTAAATTGTGTATTTATTGATTGATATGATGCCACACAGCATAGATGCATTTATGTCATAATTATAAATCAAGTTGATAAGGAAGGTAAAATAATACAAACATAAAATATGTGATGCAGGAAGTGAACTATTCATTAAATTCAGACACACATCTAAAAAAGTACACCTGATATTCGCACTGCAGGTGTTTGTTATTTGAGAAGTGTCTTTACTGATTTTTCTAATGCCTACTAATAACGTTGATCAGCCTCATATTAGTACAAGAGGAGACAAAATGAAGTCCAACATGTACACTGCAGCGTTAAAATGCTGCTAAAAATCACACTGTGATATACTTATATCACTTATACACTTATTCCTGATTTTTTTTTTCATCTTAAGCATTTCTTACACAGCGGTACCTTGTTTTTTGTTCTTTTAGCACCAAATGATTATATCCGATTCAGTTGTACTTGTACAATGACAATAAAGCTTCTATTCTTTTCTATTGCCCATATATCTGTTATACTATAACCACTACACATTGCACTCGCCATATAATAAGCTACTAATAAATTGCACAACTGACACATACTTGGTAATTCTGTACATATACAACCATCCTGTTAATTCTGTACATATAATTATCATGTAAATTATCCTCCATTTGTAACTGCACTCACTGCTGTGGACTTCTGGTTAGACGTAAACTGCACTTCCGTGCCTTGTATTCAGCCTGTGTCATGACTAATCTCTCTATTCTCTCTATCTCTCTATTCTACTCTCTAATCTCTCTATTCTATTCTGTGCTCGCTGGTAAATGGACCACCAGGTGGCGGTAGAGGTCCCATAGCTGTGGTTTGATGCCCCTATCCGGGCTGATGATGCCCACAACCCCTCTCTGATTTTTGTCCCATTCAACTCCCGACTCTGACTTCACGGAGAATTCAAACAAAGGATCACAGTGTCCCGTGAGAAGCTCTCGGGAATGTAAACTTGTGTGTTTCACGTCACACTGCCAATGACCTACCAGTCAATTACATAATGAGCCATTTCTGAGACAAGTTATTCTTTCCATCAGCTGCAGTGTTTTAACTGTTTCCTGCGTATCCCGTCTTTGTCCAAACATGCTAACGATGACTTTAACTAAATAACCAGTTGAATCGGGCTTCAGCAGCCTAATGTGCATTTTAATAAAAGACCTGCTGACATATTGAGACAATAAAAAAATCTCGCCTCAGTAATAACTTCGTTTTAAATACAACCTGAGCGCCAGAGCCCTGGTCGAGCTTTGTTGTCTACCAAACAAGCCGACTAGCCTACGTTTTGTTATGATGCTAAGCAATGGCTGAACAGACAGCGCAGCCCGGAAGCTCGGCTGACAAGCTGCCTTCTTTACAGAGGAGTAAAATACTCGTTACTTAATCGTTGTCTTGAATTTGTGCCTACTGCACCTGACTCGGTGTGATTCAGGACAGTGCTGGTGGGAAGGCAGAGACACAGCTAACTACTTAGCTAGCTAACGTATTAGCTAACTTCTTAGTGCGCGAGTCAACGGGGTTTAAATGTCCCTCGCAAGGTGGCTGCAGACAGGCCCACGACTGCCCTGCTGTGGGACTTTATGTACTCACTGGACTCGGTGTAATGTTTGTGTGAAGAACACATTTTAGTGGCATTTTCTTAAATTCGGCGATGAATCGATGAACAATTACAGGTACACAAAGCGAGATGCCCACTGGCACGAGAGCGTGCCAACTTACTGCACGCTAACTATTAGCTGTTGATAGCTTCCTGGGCACGGGAGTCACGAAATGTGCGACCCTTCAAAATTACAACGCCGATCACGGCAGTACAAGACAAGCACACACTATTTTACCTTTGTGTGGGAAAGACGGAGTCGTGTTGTTGTTGTTCCTCTTCCTCAGCCGTCCAGCTGATTTCACATGACTTGACAACTGCTGTGTTGCTGCTGCTGAGCAGGACGGCTTCAGCTCCGGAGCTCCGCCGCAAACCGCTGATCTGCATACACATGGACGAGCGACACCACTGGCAGACCGAGGTAGATTAAACCATCCATACGATGCGAGATCTGCGCAACGCCAAACGCAGCGTACGTCTGTGTTATTCATGCTGTCAAGCTATTCACACCGTATCAACGTTTTTTTTTACAGACTTTTGTCATAAAACATCTGCCTCCCTACCATATGTCTGTAAACAAGTGCATTACAACACAGTTTGTGTAACCTGCTGCTTATCTGTAAAGAAACAACATATGAACAATATACATACAAATACATTATAAAATAAAACAAATACATAAATAAATTACAATCATTTATAATATATAAACAAACACATAATAAATACATAAACTAATTAATAAATAAAGTGTTAATTGTGCATTGTAATTGCAGCAGCAGACATAATGATTGTAGAATATTTAATTATTTATTTTGCTATTTGTTCTAAATAGTTAAACTGAATCCTGCATAACGTAATAATAATATTTACTGAAAAGTATTTTTCTCACAATCTGACACATTTTTCCAGTCATGTTTCCAGTCAGTCAGAAGTTACATACAGTATTTCACAGGGATACATTTTGCATTTTACTGGCATATAACATTAATATTGGTTTATGCATAGGGAATGGATTTGTTTGGCACAAAACAAAAACAACACACGAAAAATTAAATAAAACAAAATGAAAACAGCAGCTGACAATGAGGAGTGGCACTGGCTCTGGCGGCTGCAGTGACACTTTGCAAACACTGGGGACGCTGATTGACTTTCTGCAAACATGGCTGCCCAGGACGAACTCAGTAAGTTTCACTCTCGTTATTGCTGATTACTATCTCCTCCGAGGTCCCGTTTAGTAGTTGACAGAATATTCAACAAGAAAGGACACGAGTGATTTTAATTGCCTGGCTGTTTTTAAATGACGACTTACCCTCTTCGTCTGTAGAAAAAAGACCGGGGCAAACGCTAGCTAGCTAGCGGTAGCCAATCGGCTACCGCTAGCTAGCTCTCGTTAGAAGGCCGTTTGTCCAGTCATGGCCAGAATGAATCTATCACGTATCACTTTTATGAAGCGGACTGCAAAGGCGTGAACGGCACAGGTGGCTACATGGGACATGTGGGTTTAATTGCGTCAGGTGTCATTGCAATGATATAACTGCTTGTAGCAGAAATTGAGAAGTGCGTGGTTAGTTGTAGATGAGCCAGAAGACAGGACTGGGTGGAGGGCAACAGCAAAGGCAGCAGTTTATCAGCCTGACTCCACTAATAGGCTGCTGGGAATGTGTGTTTTGGTATTGAAAAAATCCCCCTGGATGGAGCTGAAGGTCGCACAGACTTGGTACACACCCAATGGGTTGCACCATTTCTGGATGATGTACCTTTGTGAAAGGAATTATGTTGGAACCACTGGCTCTGTGGACAGGTTTTATTCTTGTGGTACTTGTGATACTCATTGCACCCAGAAAAAATGTGTGAATAATATTTTCTTTTAGATCAATTGGAACGTGTGTTTCTTCGGCTGGGCCATGCAGAAACAGACGAACAGCTACAGGACATTATCTCCAAATTCCTTCCGCCTGTCCTCCTCAAACTCTCCAGCGTGCAAGAGGGCGTGCGAAAGAAAGTAAGAAAGCTGGTGCCTAAAAGACGGACCACTTCTTTTCTGTTTGATATCACAACCATCCCAATCTGCAATGGCTAAATTAAGAAATGTTTCCACTAAAAATAGAAAAAACATTTCAAGCTGCATGTAGAAGATTTCTTCCTACCGATGAAAGGAGCTCGGATCTTCCTCTCGCTTGCCAGTAATTAGCATGCACTTCAGAAATATATTCTGCTTCTCTTCTGCAAGGTGATGGAGTTGTTGGTTCATCTGAACAAGAGGATAAAAAGCCGACCAAAGATTCAACTACCCGTAGAAACTTTGCTGGTACAATATCAAGATCCTGCAGCCGCTTCCTTTGTCACGGTAAGAGCCTAGTTTCAGTTTGTGGAGACACATGTTTGCAGGCAATGATTTGTCAGCCATTCTTCTTTTATATAGAGAGGCACATTCAATATTTATACTTCTGCTTTTACCGTCTTGACACAATCTATTTGTGAGATTTGATTAGGTAATAGCCCAGTTAGTCCGAAACCATGGTACTGGGAAAGACTGCTCAGTCTGGGTTGGGGGTGGAGGAGTTCACATCCCTCGGGTCTTGACCAGGAGTGAGGGGAGGATGGAGCGCGAGATCAGAAGGTGGATCGGGGCATCGTTGGCAGTGATGCAGGAGCTCAACCGGTCTCTTGTGGTGTAGCCCTTACCCGCGGTCATGGTCTTTGTCTCATGACCGAACGAAAAATAGGTTTCCTCCGTAGGGTGGCTGGGCTCAGCTTTAGAGATAGGGTGAGGAGCTCAGACATCCAGGAGGGACTCAAAGTAGAGCGGCTGCTCCTCTGCATCCAAATGAGACACCCGATGTGGTTCAGGCATCTGGTAAGGATGAGACCCAGACCGGGCATGTCCAACCAGGAGGAGACCACGGGGCCGACCCAGAACATGCTGGAGGGAGAGTTTATATCTATATCTATCTATTATATGCTGGTTTGGGAACGCCTCGGTACTCCTCCGGAAGAGCCGGTGGAAGTAGAGGGGCAGAGGCGGGCTTCCCTGCTGAAGCTGCTTTCGCCGTGATCTGGATAAATGGAAGAAGACGAGACCAATTATGCCGTGATTGTCCCTTGATTTTATATTTTGATGAGACTTTGTGACCTTTGAAGTCTCTGCACACCACTGCTGGTGTTGTGAATGGGACTAATATTCCATACATTGCAATGTCTTGGGAACTGTTTTGTAACTTCAGACAGAAGAGGCACTTGCTCAGTTGTCGCCGTTTACAGAATTTCACCATTATCTACATCAAAATGGGCTACCCTCGCCTGGAGGTGGGGAAACAGTGCGAGCTGGCCCCCACCCTGCTGACCGCCATGGAGGGCAAGCCCCAGCCGCAGCAGGACAGGTGAGGGCCGACCTCCGTTTCGACTGGTTCCACTGGACGTCATTCTTTTGTCAGTGATGGTGTTTGATGTCCTCTGCGTCCCGTCAGCCTGATGCACCTGCTGATCCCCACTCTCTACCACATGAAGTATCCAGCAGATGCCTCCAAGAATGCTTCTCCTTTCAACTTAACTGAGCGACCGAAGACAGTGCAGCTTCTGCTGGAGTTCATGTTGGACGTTCTGCTGATGCCTTATGGGTGAGCTGAGCGTCTGATGGGCCCACCCAGGGATATCAGTGACTAAGTGTTTGTCTGGTTTAGGTTTGTGCTGAACGAATCCCCAACTCGCCCGGCTCCCTCCTCCTCCCAGGGGGTCTCTGCAGATGGGCTGGTAGCGGCATCGGGTCAAGGTCTCCCCCAGCCACCCCCAGGGATGAACGTCTACGCTGCCAAGAGAGTTATTGGAGAGGTCCAGTGGAGCGCTGAGCAGCTAGAACAGGTATGAATCAGGAAGAAGACAGTGGTCCCCTTCTCTGAGCAGGTTGGTGTGTGGAGCTGGACAAGTTCTTTTAACGTTTATGGCGCTTTCAGTGAGGGTTTGAGTACGTTAGCCTGATTTCTACTTCTGCGTCACATTTCACACACGACCTGGAGTCTGAGTTTGAAACCCTGTCATGTCTGATTTTTCCTTGTATGGAAAGTATTTTTAAAAATATATTTTGGCCATCCACATTGGGAAAAACTATATGAGCTCAATGTATCTGAGAGAAAATATTTCTGCCACATTTAATAAATGTGGAATGTACAGAACCATTAGCAGAGAGGCTAGTATACACGTTAGCGGAGAAAATAGCAGAGGTTTCTGCTGCAGCTTCACTTCTCTGTTGTATATCACTACATTCTGGTCATTTTCTATGTCACTGAAACTGAACTGTACCAGTGACCGGATGTGTTTATTTGCTGGATAAAACCGTGTAAACTCAGTTGTGTCTGCAGTTTCCAGTCAGTTACTCAGTCGCTCTCAGTCTGATCACAGTCATCACACAAACACACGTGCAATGAGAGATTTCAGCTGAGGTCTCAGAAGTAACGAGCAATAACACAATTTCTGTAATTTGTAGGACCAATCAGTGACTTTTATAATCCTAAAAAATGACAGAAGTGATGCAGACAGGACAGCGGTATAAATGTCCATTGTGTTTGTTCTGCGCATGAGGGCATTACTTCATTCATCAACAGTGTAAACTCGGCATCGTCAAGTTCATTGAGGCGAAGCAAGTTCCAGAGGTGGAGACGGTGGTGCATCTGGTGGTGGCGTCCAGTGACACGCGGCACAGCGTGGCCACGGCCGCCGATCTGGAACTGAAAAGCAAACAGAGGTGGGTGGTTGGGAAAGGCTTGACAGGCAGCACACCCCATGTTGTGAGTGGTGTTTATTTTGTTTATTTTTATCACAAACTGACCTGAAACGAGTAAAAAAAAAAAAGGCATACCTAAACAAACACCAGAGTAATATTCTATTAAATATAATAAGACATCCTGTCGAGGATCTTGACAGTAGATTCAGTCATTTGTGCTGACGTCTGCAGTTGTCAATGAATTCACCTGAGTGTGTGTGTGTCTGTTTCCCTGTCGTCTTCCAGCATTATCGACTGGAACAATCCGTTAATCATCAACAAGATGTACAAGGTGTATCTGGGGGATGTTCCTCTGAAGTCCAAGGTTGGTCAACCTGACTTCCTGTCCGACGTCACAATGCGTCTCTGTGTTAAACCCGCCGTCATGTACGTCAACCAGGGCGGCACGATGAAGCAGGAGCTGAAACACGAGCCGGTCAGCACACGGGTCAAACTGAAGATCCTGCCTCATTTGTTACGCTCTCGTCTGGCTGCAGAGTGCTTCCCAGCCAACATCCAGGTAGGTGTGTTTCATTGTGTCTTTAGGTTTTCTTCACTTGATGTAGGTCTAGTTTTTACCTCCCGTGTTTCCTGTGCTCCGTAGGTGGTATACGACGGCCTGTTTGGAGCCAACACCAACAACAAACTGCTGTCTCTCACCTTGCAGTTTGTTCATCACATCTGCATGGTGTAAGATGAGCACACGTTTCCCTCCACCTGGTCACATTTAGCCCATTTTCCTCATGTATTTTACCAACAGAATTGTCTTTCTCTGTGTTTTGTAGATGCCCTGATACCAACAAGCCTTTAGGACTAATGCTGCTAAATGGTCTGACGAAGCTCATCAATGAGTACAAGGAGGTAAAACACCACCACCAATAAAAACATTGTGGTTATGTTTTCTGGTGCGCTGACTGCAGTGTGTTTCCCTCCCAGGATCCTAAACTACTGTGTGTGGCGTACTCTGCTGTTGGGAAGCTTTCAAGGTATTTCTGGAAGATTGGCCGATGTCCACATGGAGACGTTTTTTAAAAAAAAAGTTCAGGGAGAGCTTTCACATCTGTTTATTGGGTTCAGATCAAACAGAAATGTCTGGACCGAACAAGGTAGGTGTGAAAGCCCCCTTGTTCTCACCGTTGGTTTCTAATATGATCATATACGGATCTGAAACTGTGAAGCTGGTTTATGTGGACGAAACCATCTAAAACCATCTAGAAAATGGTCCTCTGGTCTCTGTGTGGACAGGGCCTGACTAATTTTCAG
>CAAKHB010002892.1:0-21574 GCA_901007665.1 Aeoliscus strigatus | reverse complement strand
TCCTGTCTCAACCTGGCTTCAACTACTCTTTCCCAAACCTTCATGGTATGGCTCATCAACTTTATCCCTCTGTAGTTACTACAACTCTGTACATCACCCTTCTTATAAATTGGTACCAGAACACTCTTCCTCCACTCATCAGGCATCTTGTTACTGTCTAATATTTTGTTAAACAACCTAGTCAGAAAATCTACCGACACTTCCCCTAAGCACTTCCATACCTCCACTGGTATGTCATCTGGACCAACTGCCTTGCCACTCTTCATCCTTTTTAAAGCTTTCCTGACTTCATCCTTTCTAATCTGATCAACCTCCTTCCTAATCATTTCTGGCTCCTCTCTTCTTCGCTAACTTCTTTCTCTGTACACTCTCCTGAACCTCAACATTCCACCACCAGGTTTCCTTGTCCTCCTTTCCCTGTCCTGAGGCCACACCTAGCACCTTCCTACCTGTCTCCCTAATCACTGTTGCCGTAGCCTCCCAATCATCTGGGAATTCCTCAACACGGCCCAGCACTGCCCTAACCTCCTTCCTGAATTCTTCACAACATTCCTCTTTCTTCAATTTCCACCATTTGATTTTCTTCTCTGTCTTCACCCTCTTCCTTTTCCTCACCTCCATCACCATCTTACACACTACCATCCTATGCTGTTTGGCTACACTCTCTCCTGGCACCACCTTACAGTCGCTAACCTCCCTCAGAAGACCTCTTCTACATAGAATATAATCTATCTGTGTAGACCTGCCTCCACTCTTGTAAGGAGTATTTGTACTTTCAAGGAGTAATACAAATCTTTGTATTACAAAAGTAATACCAATCTGACAAATATGGGTCAATTACCTGTATGGCTGCGTTTGTGCACCATAAGAACATTAGGTCCAATGCAGATCATCCCACAGATATCACACTTGAGCTTCCCATTGGGAAGCCTGGTGGCTCCACTGGGCATGTTTTCAGAGTTGGTAAGATCCCTGTAGCCTCCAACAACCTCAGCTGCCTGATCTGCACCTCCATCCTCTACACGCTCTCCTCTCTCATCTTCTGTACTGCGGCCTGGGTCTTCATCACTATACAACTCCACTTTAATGGAGTTGGCTGCAGAGCAAAAATTAAGAAAGGTTGTGAAATAATTTGTCATCATATGTTTAAAAAGTGGAACTAAAACTAAAACTACAAGTCCCGTTGTCTACAAATCAACAAGCAAGAAACGAAAACATTGGGGTTCACAGGTGTCACTGACCGCTGAGTGAACGACTAGGTGAGGTCTCCTTGCTGTTGGGTGTGCTCACTGTCGGCCCGCCAAGGGCCCCTGAAAACTCTCGTTCCATTGATGAGTCTCCACTGACTGTCACCAAAAAGAAAACAAAAGCAAAGCACATAGTTTAAACATTATGGAAATATTTGGAGTTAATAATACAGAATTAATGATCAAAGTTCCACCTGATATGTAAGATGGGCCATTGCAGTCATCAACATCCATACTAGTTCAGAGTGAATACTGAAACGACATTTAGGACGAATTTAAGATCAAATTCAATTCATATCACATTCACACACTCTTAGAAATGACATTTGTAATAAATGTAAATAATCATTTTAGATAAAGATAAATAACAAAATAAAAAATATATTAAAAGCTAATGTCTTATTGCTATCGCCCATTAATTTGTCTTTTAAGGCCAAATAATTTAATGCAACATTTATATGTGATAACTCCTGGTGGAAACACTATATATGCTGAATATTAATGATGGAAAATCGGACGTTGGATTGAAAGATGAAAATTGGTTAGTAGCAGCTACATTAGCGTAAACTTCAACCTTGCTGCTGATACACTCGGGTGCAAATCGGCTGACTCATGAAAATACGAATAAAGTTACAAATGTTCCTCCGATTTAGCTTGAATGAGATACAGAGGCACTAAATCCTATATGTTACAGTAATCTGAGTCTAAATTCTCATCATTTACAAGACAGTTGCGTTCAATCTAACCGAAGAGCTAACTGACATGTCGGCCTTGGAGGCTAACATGACGTTAGCTTGATGCATCGTTAGCAAAGTACGCTAAAGCCACACATTACAACGTTAAAACTGTGTCCACCCAGACAGCATAACGTTACCACATGGCAAGGAACAAAATAGCAGCATGGTAATGTGGGTGATGACACAATTCTGATAATGTTGACATGTGCTCCTAAACAACTGACTAAAACTGCACTGAAAATTCGAGACTGTGGGGTTTGTTTTAACGCTAGCATAACAAACATTAGCCATCGCTAGCTTAGCTATATCTCAGTCGCGGCCAATGTTTCCTAAACGGTTGCTATGGCACCCATCGCCTCCCAAACTGCTATGGCTAATCATCAACTGCATATTAGCTAGATCGCTTGCTCTCCGGAAAGCCTTGGCACGGACCTTCTTCATTCAATAGGGGCAAGCGACTATTGGCCATACGTCGTAAGAAATCCAATCCTGTTTTTGTTACCTGTCCCTTCAAGGGCCGTTTGTGTGAATTTATCCAGTGTCCGCATCTGCCTGTTAATGACGGCGGCAGCATCCCCGGTACCATTTACCTCTCCGATACAAACAACTTCCGGTTAAAGCTGGAATAAGAATTTGTGGCAGTATTAGCAGTATGTTTGTTTTGCAAGCTGTTTCAGAAATTTTAGGGAAAAACATAAAACGCAAAAGTGACAACCGACAATATCAAAATGTGGGCGGAACATGCAACTTTAAATATATACTGAATACTTAGATTATTACTGAATTGTTTGATTTATTTGAAAGTTCTTCAGAACGTTTTTGTTGTTTGATGCAGTTGTTTGTTTGAGGGATTTTCAGTTCAACAGACAACATATTGCAGAGATGAGATATTTTCCCACAGGTTTAATAGAATTGTTAATAGATATTGGTAGGGAGATTTTAGAAATAAATAGCGCATTAATTCAAAATAAATACTTATAGTAAGTAATTTATGTTAATTAGCAGTTCGTTAAATAGTACGATAACATACAATAATAAAAAATAACTGACCTGAAATTAGGTGGTGCAATATGTATGTGCGTGTTGTGCGGTAAAAAAAATCGTCTCCACATAAAAAATATGCATCCATGTTGCCGTTTAAAAGAAATAATGTTACAATATAACATGTTTCTATTTGTTTATTTCAAGGTTAGAGTATAAATCCTGTGAGTATTACTGTATCAGTTTTATGGATTATGCTGGTCTGCTCATGTGATGTGTGACAGAAAGATGTACACTTCTGTATATTGTCTATCATTCATTAATGAAGTATCATTTCCTTTTACAATGCGCCATATAGAGGGAATAGGATATCTTTGATGTGTCAGTGTGTTACAAGCAGTGATGTCTGAATAAGCCTTGTATCTGAAAGACTGAAGACTGAAATAAATGATTTAGAAAGATAAAGAGGAGACATGTCTGTGTGTAGGGTGAAGACATCCTGCCACAACCAATATTTAACGCATCTTTGCTGCTCAAAGCTGTTAGAAAAAACAAAGACTAAACCTTTTTTCTGGGCTATATCTTACCTCATCTACATGGTCACACCTTTATTATTCATAATTACTTATATACTATTTAATACTTATTTGTATACATTGAACATTTTAGCAACCTTTTTTGTTCATTTTTTCTTTTTACTTTCTGTTGGAATGAATCTGATTCTGATTAAAAGGGACAATTCATGACAATATGTCCTATATGTCCTGTATGTTTTTTATTCAGGCACAGTGTATGATATACAGTCATCACAGTGTGCATCCTCCCTGGATAAGTCTATTGACATGCTATTTACGTTCACTGGACACACACCACAGATTCCAGAGTTTATTGTAGCCGGAGCGTCGGTCTAGAAAGCTCTCCAAAGGGAAAACCCAACGAGCTGGGCGCACAAAGAGTGACCTCTGCCGTAACCGGCCAGTATCGAGCCGGTCTGACGTATTCGCTGGTTTTACGACGGTGTGCTTAAGCAATGTCAGTTTCCGTCAGTTTGCCTCGCGAATCGAAACCGCGTTGAACAGCCGTTTTTCCTTGCCATATTTAGTTACGGCGACAATTTCAGCATTCAGGACTGTCGATCGCTAACCTTTAACCGATCAGATAGAAATCGAGGCCAGTTTGAGCATTAAGAACAAGTTGTCCTCGCTGTGGTCAGACTTGAGTTCATCCACAGGCCCAGCGGAGAGCTCGAGCGGCTCCGAAAAGTTTGTTGTTGTCACGTGACGTGAGACGAATGTGGCGATAAAAGTTTGTTTGGATAGTGAAACTCGGCGTGCTAAATAGATACAGGATATTCGACACTATATTCACCGCAATGCCTCAACCAAAATGCCGAAAGATTGCCGTGATAGGTTACAGGTCTGTAGGTGAGTAAGCACTCTAGCTTGTGCGCAAGCTAATGTTAGCAAGCTAATGTCCTGGCTTTGTTTTCTTCCAGTCTGTTGTCACTATCGTTAGCTCACCTTTGTTGTGTGTCTTTATGTTACAGATGTACCTGATTATTGAACCGTATCAGACTAGAAGCAACAACATTTTGACGTGTAGCTCCACAGAAGTAAATTGTAACGCGGTTAACAAAAGACCAAAAGATTAAGTTTGCCCACCCTGTGACACCGTGATACGGTGCAAGGTGTTGTCTGTAGCTTACCATGTCAAAGTTAACAAGAAATACTAAATACTAAATAATAGTATTAATAAATTACCACATTCGAGCTTACATCAACAGGCTGTTACTAACATCTCCTTGTGTTGGCTGTTGCCCGTATAACGTTTATTTAAATACTATGTATACCGACGCCGCACTCGTTTTTCTCCATCATCACATACTTAAGTCGTTAGCATCTACTATTCAAAATGGCGAATCTTAGGTCTTTCTACTTACACTGTTCGATACTTTTAAACAAATCCACACTGACCCCGAGGTTTAGATTTAGATGAAGAGTATAGCTGAAAAAGACTAGATTATGAGAGTTTGTATTTGTGTAGCCCTCGAAAACGATCTAATTCTAGGCAACTGTCATAAGAAAAAATTACAGGTGTCAGAAGTTTTGTTTGTTGCCAACTATGATGTACTAAAATACTTTTGCTGAGTTACAAAACTCTGAGCTTTCTGATTTATCATTGACATAGTATTTGTGTCACGTCTGTTAAACTGAGCAAAGATGATGGCATAAAATGTTTTGTTTGTAATGTGTTCTGCTGTTTGCCTATTACAGGAAAGTCATCTCTTACTATACAGTTTGTGGAAGGACAGTTCGTTGACTCCTATGACCCCACCATTGAAAATAGTAAGTTTCATCAGCAGATATTACACTTCAAATGATATTTTGAGTAGATGATGGATGATTTTCAATACATACTTATTCCCCTCCGCAGCCTTCAATAAAATGGTCAGCGTTAATGGTCAAGACTTCAATCTTCAGCTGGTTGATACGGCTGGACAAGTACGTTATTCATCTAACACCAGAAATGAGACAAGCGTATACACTTGACTTAAATCTACACTAAAAAAGACCAAATGAGAAGATGTGAACAGAGTGTTTTCTTTTCTGGTCTCCTGACAATTATTACCTTCCATAGATTGACAGATTGTTTGTTTATGTTGTCATACAGAAAACACCTGTTCTTTTCTATATCTTACTGTTTGATATGTCTGACTCTGTGTGGTCAGATTTATAAATAGTAAATATCCAATGAGTGAATAATACATCTCCTATTTCTGCAGGATGAGTACTCTATTTTTCCACAATCCCACTCTCTGGATATCCACGGCTATGTCCTTGTCTATTCAGTGACTTCCATGAAAAGGTGAGTGAAAGGTTGTTTCCTCAAGGTGTCAAGATATTGCTCATCCATGACATGCAATATCTTGAAAGATGTTTTAGACTGAGCTAGTCTTGTAGTGGACATAGTGTTCATTATCCATTATCCATTATTCTAAATTAGGTCAAGAATACAATGTTGACTTGGATTATATTTTATTAATGCTCACAAATAATTGCTATTTTTTGTGTGTATTGTTTAAGATTGCCTTTTTTTTG
Organism: Aeoliscus strigatus; assembly: GCA_901007665.1. Lineage (NCBI taxonomy): Eukaryota > Metazoa > Chordata > Actinopteri > Syngnathiformes > Centriscidae > Aeoliscus > Aeoliscus strigatus. The sequence continues at coordinate 15,511 of CAAKHB010002892.1, read as the reverse complement.
CCTTTTTTTGCATCTGATTAAGCTTGTGTGTTGTTGCTTTGAGATGTTGTGCAGTATCCAGTGTGTGAAAGTTTTACAGGTTCTTTGAACGGGGATTGTATCACAATGATTACGAAGCAAATCAGTACATGTTTTTCATATAATTGAATGTCTGCTTCTGCTCAGTTTTGAAGTTGTTCAGGTTCTACACGACAAGCTGCTAGACATGGTTGGCAAGATACAGTAAGTTTAAACAATATATGTATGGTTGAGTTTCATGCTATCAGTATTACATGTTTCAATTGAAAGTGTTTCAACCGGGATATTTTCTGCCTAGGGTTCCAACTGTCCTTGTTGGGAACAAAAAAGATCTCCACATGGAACGGTATTCATTCACTCATTCATATCACCTCAAACAAGTATTTATTACTGTGGGATATTTATGTTTGTCAGTTGAATATTCCTCTGCATCAGAGGTCGTTGTTGTTGATCTGAAAGTGCTTTCAGTGCGATGAATGTGAGAACTGTGGGGAATTTTCTTGTGTCAGTTCCACATGCACAGGCCTGCTGCTATAAATACTCACTGGCTCACCAAAGTCACTAAATATAAGCCCCAAACAAATCAACAGTTTACTCTTGCTTAAATGGCGTTTTAACAGAAGAAAGAAAAGAGGAAAAAAAGCTTCCCATACGGTTTTTAAATCTTCTGTAGGAACAGCTCGACTGGTCACCAACAGAATAACGAAGTCGCTTTCATAGTGGGAGGACATAACTCTTTGTCGACCTTCTGACTCCTTAAACTAACTGCTGTCACAGTGTGAGCATACAAGAATCATTTGCTTTTTTGTTCAGTGATGTTTATTTTCCCTTTTCCACAGGGTTATTAAGCCAGAGGAGGGGAAGAAACTTGCTGATTCCTGGGGCGCTGCGTTCATGGAGTCCTCAGCCAAGGAGAATGAAGTAATGACAGATCTCTCTTTGCCTGCCCGCTCAGTAATGCAGTCCTCATTATTCCTTTCTGATGCACGCTCACAATGTCCTCACAATATTCTTGCAACACAGACTGCTGTGGAAGTTTTCAAGCGAATCATATTGGAGATGGAGAAAGCTGATGGGAATGCGCCAACGGAGGAGAAGAAGTGTGCTGTGATGTAAAAGGGTATCCAGGATCTCAGTAAACTCATTTTCCTGAAGACAGGAGACACAGCGTCACCAGCTTCCCAATTGAGTAACCTCACTTAAGACACTGCAGTGGAAATTTGCTGCTCCTCTGTGATGCCAGATTGAATTACATGGCAACCGTGTCAACTTTTGACGAAGGACTACACTAATTGTACCAATAAGAGGCAGTTTCAAAGAGCAAGTTTTTTATCAAGCAGAAAAACCTGAGAAATCAAATCTGAACCTTGTTAATTATTGACATTTTCATGAAATTTAACTAGTTGTATACCTCATGATAGGCACCAGCTTATGTCTCATAACTTGTAGCTTCATGTACATTGAGAGCTGGATAATACCCTTTATCAACGACTGGTGTGTGATCTCAGCAGCTTGTTCTCGACAGCAATGGAGAGTCACAGTTCACATTGCTTTAAATGTGGTGTTTATGTCACTGTTCTTCAGAAACGGTGGATTGCCTTGAATATCCTCAAATTACATTTCACATGAGAAACTCACGGTTCTTTTCACCATCACTTTGAACCACTTCCTCATTTGGTACCTTTCACAGATGACCTCATGAGCTGCTTGTACATTTAATGACTTTCATTTCAGGGTCTTCTGCTGAGCAGATTAGTCCTCTTCTGTCATTCCTACAGTTTTAATTTCTCTTATTACCTACCAGGTCATCGATGTATGGAGCCCTATGATGAATCTGCTATAGATCATATATAGAAGTACTATAGATATTCAGTTCTACACAAGCTCAATAGGATAAGTTTGGGACTGTTGGTTATTCTGAGTGATGCAGGTTTGTGCTCCCAATCAGTGTAGAGGATGTGCATAATGATTATGACCACTGTTTTCACAGTCAGTTTTCAAATTGCCTTTTAACAGTGTGTAAGACAACGGCAATAGGAGAAGGCTACTGAGTTGTTGTAAGTTTTGAACTTGTTGGTATGATTTGAATGGTCATGCAAATGAGCCAGGATGTCCTGCTCCCCATTTAATTTACATTGGGGATCTTCAGATCACTGGTACTTCACTGGAAGTTGAGATCATTAATGACTGTATTCTTCTTTGCTTTGGTCACCTTAAAAAGATGTGACAGACTTGACCCCTGCCTACATATCAATTCATTTTGTACATATAGTTGGCAATGGTCATATTTTTAAGTGCTTTGCTGAGTAATTAGTAATTTGATGGATAATTGGTTGAACTCAGGCTGGTGATGCTGTGTCTTGTGCCTTACAGATCTTCAAACTCCCTCATCTGCCTCCCTTCATGACCAAAGGTGCTCTTAAAGGGGTTTCTTTTTTCCGTCTGTTAACTTGATCTCATGGGTGTAGGTAATGTTTTACACTTGAACACCAATATTCCCATGTTGGTCAGTGTTAATTCAGAATTCTTGCTGTAAACAGTTTTGTATATAAATAAATCTGTTACTCATTTGATGCATTGTGGTTATTGGGAGTCGCTCTAACCTGCCAGTCGTCCAGAAGCAGCAGCATTAAGTCCACCCGCTTAAGATTCGAAATTTTAGTGCGCTGATCTACATGTAGTACGGTAATGGTCGTACTGCAGTTTTGGATGCGCAGGTTGAAGCGGAAACGCTGCTGCAGTTTGGTGAGATACTGTCGTAGACGAACCCGACTACAGGAAGGTACCGCAGTGAATGGACCATGGAGTGTGTAAGTTATTTAGTCAACCTATGTTTTTGTTGCTCCATCTCTGTCCAAATAGTTTCCACCAACGTTAGTTGGTAACTATTGGATACCAGCTAGGCCAGCAGCTTTTTAACGTAGACCAACGACAGGCTAGTTAGCTTAGTCCGGGACACGGTTTCGGTAGCAATATATCAATGCAACAATAAGACGATTTACCAGGTTAGGACTGACTTACGTTTAAGCCGCACTTGACATTTCAGTCACCTCGACTGTCCCGTTGGAATCAACACAACGACCATGGCTAATGCTAATGCTAATGCTTCGCTTGCGTCACTGCGCTGCTCAGCTTCGATGAAGTTTCAAAGATTAACACCTGTAGAAAGAACAGGGACTGTCATTCGGACACCACGTCTTTGTTACATCATAATGGCACTGTGCATGTCCTTTACTGCCACATCCAGCCATTGTTATGACCCAATGCTTACGTTTTAGTAATATAACTGAGTGACAGCCCAGTGAAAGCCCTGTCAATATATGTGTATGTATATGTATGTACATATCAACGCAGTCTGTGTCGGCTAATTTACCGACAAATGTCAGAGCGTTTATAAAGAAGTTGCAAATGCCTTGTTAATCATTCAACATTGTGCCATTTTCTGTTGCATGTGTAGAAAAGTGTATTTACATGAGGACGATGAACATGAGTTGATTGTTTATCTTGGCAAAGCTGGCTGGTGTTTGAATGTAAAGAATGAGTAATGATATATGCATTTGTATCTTAGAGAAAGACATCAGTAAACAGGCTTGGGAAAAACAAAGAAACATGCATTATAAAACAAAAACAGACTTTTCTCGGGGGACTGAGAATTTCTATTCAGGACATTGTGGAGGTTCTCAGTCATCCAGACTGGAGTCATAGTGACTCCAGGATATGACCATCGGTCAGAGAGAGATGTTCAGTGTTACAGTAGGGCTGCGGTGCAGAAAAGGCCTGAGTTCAGAGATCAGTGGTGTGAGACCCAAGAATTCTTCTTCGGCTTTGTCCCTCTTCAGGGGTTGCCACAGCGAATCATTGATTTCCATCTTTCCCTGTTCTCTGTATCCTCTTCTCTGACTCCAACTACCTCCATGTCCTCCCTCACTGCATCTATAAACCTCCTCTTTGGTCTTCCTCTCTGTCTCCTACCTCCAACTCCATCTCTAACATTCTCCTACCAATGTATCGACTGTCCCTCCTCTGCACATGTCCAAACCATCTCAATCTAGCCTCTCTAGCTTTTTCTCCTAACCTTCCTGTCTGTGTTGTCCCTCTGATGACCTCATTCCTAATCCTGTCCATCCTGGTCACTCCTAAAGAGTGAGAACCAAGAATCATTAATTAAAATTTCTGTGACTGATCCATGTCTGTCAAAGGTCCCATGGCATCACCTGAATGGGTCAATGTCATTAGAGCTATATACTATGACCCAAAGCACTAAATAAGGAAATATTTTTTTCAAAGAATGGTGTTAATGCCTCCAGTTGGAGACCTTTAGAACACATACCACGGCACACAGAGGCTATTCTGGTGTCGCCTGTAAATTCTTATAAATCCTATAAATTCATTTGCCTAAACAATAGGCAAATGAATCAAACCCAACTATTTGTAGTTCTGCCCATAATTTACTGTGGTTGGTTTTGTGTTTTAACTACCTGGACAACCCTTGTAAATTCTCGTTTGAACGTTGTGGGAAAGTTGTGTCAACAAATTAAGGTGTTTATTTTTCCAGATTCCAGTAACTTTTGATGATCTTGACGGCAAAAGGGAGTCAGCTGTAGATGGTAAGGGACTCTAACTGACTCTAACGAACTTAGAGACTTTGACATTTATAAACCATGATGAGTTGCCCTCAAATGTCCCGCAGACCCAGAGCACAATGTGTACACCAGGTTTATGAAGTCACATCGGTGTTACGACCTCGTGCCTACCAGCTCCAAACTGGTTGTGTTTGATACATCACTCCAGGTAAAACAAAAAACCTTCTTTTAAGAGCAAATGTGTTTCTCTTTGCGTATTTACACTGAACACTTTGGTGGTAAAAATAACTTTACAGGTCAAGAAGGCATTTTTTGCACTTGTTTCTAATGGCGTGAGAGCAGCGCCCCTGTGGGACAGTAAGAGGCAGTGCTTTGTGGGTAAGAATATTTTTCTGCTGGCCTGTTTCACTTGGATAAGAATAATGAAAGGACTGATCCAATGCTACTTCTGTATCTCTACAGGTATGCTAACCATCACAGACTTCATTAACATCCTTCATCGCTACTACAAATCTCCCCTGGTAAGACGGTGAAAGTCTGTCTCTTTGGAATTATTAACAAATGTTGTAGCACAGCTAACCTGTTGCTTTCCTTCCTTCAGCTCATTGTAAATAGGTCAAACATTTCTCTTCTCATCTTGCAGGTTCAGATTTATGAGTTGGAAGAGCATAAGATTGAAACATGGAGAGGTGAGAATGTTTATTGGATGTGTAATTTAACGTACTAATGTACTCCGATAGTCTGGAGGGTTCAACCTAAATGTTTGTCCTTAATTTTAACAGAGCTGTACCTTCAAGACTCTTTCAAGCCCTTGGTTAGCATATCACCCAATGCAAGGTTAGTTTGTAAAGTTCTTCTGGGGCCAGTTTCACAATGCAGGTTTAATGAAAACCCTGAGACATTTGGATTTCTGTCATTTATATGAAAATAGAATAGAAACGTTTCCTCATTTCAGGACTAATGAAACTTTACTGTTGTAAAGTTGTGTTGTGAAATGGGCCCCTGGGCATGTAAATGTTATTATTGGTCGACACTTTTCTAAACACAACATTGTACTGTATATGTGAATGCTTATATGCACATTAAAGTTTTTTTGCAACTTACTCTCTTGACTAATGGCTGCAACCACCTTTTTCTGTTTCAGATTGCCTCACAGTGTGTAATTACAAACCTCACATTGTTTTTTTTATTGCCATAACACACAGGGTCATGCTTATATCACTGACATGATGTCAACGAACTTCTCTGTGCTTCAGTTTGTACGATGCTGTATCCTCCCTGTTGAAAAACAAGATCCACAGACTGCCCGTCATCGACCCCTTGACAGGAAATACACTCTACATTCTAACACACAAGAGGATTCTCAAGTTCCTGAAGCTTTTTGTAGGTCCCTTTGTCTTCTCATGTGTAATGCTGTTCCCCGACAATGCAGTTTTCTAAGTGTGAGGGATTTGTCATTGGTTCCAGATATCAGAGATGCCCAAACCTACGTTCTTGGGTCAGACCTTAGAAGAACTGAACATTGGAACGTTTAAGAACATCGCTGTGGTGCGCACAGACACACCTCTGTACACGGCGCTGGGTATTTTTGTAGAACAGCGAGTGTCAGCACTCCCTGTTGTGGACGACAAAGGTGGGTGGGCTGGTTGAAATCACATCCTTGTTTATTTTGCATCACTGACCAAGAACACCTCATGATTGTTGTGTGTTTATTTATATACTCTCTGTCTTTGGCAGGTCGGGTGGTGGACATTTACTCAAAGTTTGATGTGATTGTGAGTTCAAGCAGTCCTTATGTAATGACTGCTGTATGAGCTGTTTTACATACTGATGCAGAACAGCGTGATTACTCTTCACTCAGTGGTCTCCTCTCACACGTAGCTTAGAGGCAGATGTTTAGTTCCATGTTTCCCAGTCAAAGAACATCCTCACCCACCTTTGAATCACTAGTATCTTGCCATGACACGACACCCTCTTTACTTTGACGGGATTGTGAATTGAAAGCGAACATGAGGCAACATCATGTGTTTACAGAACCTGGCGGCAGAGAAGACGTACAACAATCTGGACGTGACAGTGACCAAAGCCTTGCAGCATCGCTCTCAGTACTTTGAAGGGGTGCTGACCTGCAATAGGCATGAGACTCTGGAGGCCATTATCAACAGGCTGGTGGAGGCCGAGGTGAGCATTTGATCCAAGAGATGAAGTGCGCCTCATCTATATATACTACATGTATTGTATATTCTTTGGCGTTGTTCAAAATACTTCCTCAGGTGCACAGATTGGTGGTCGTGGATGAGCAGGATGTGGTGAAAGGAATTGTCTCCCTGTCTGATATCCTCCAGGCACTCGTGCTCACGGATGGAGATGAGGGTAAGGAGTGCAGTGTTTGAGCACAGGATATGGAAGACTAGTAGTGAAGAAGTGCAACCAAATGTATGTTTGCAGTGTAAGAGGTATTGTCATCCACATGTTGTCCTTAACATGTTCATGGCATGGTATTCTCAGGCACCGCTTGAGGAAGACTGCCACAAAGGTTAAAGCAGAGGCCAGTGTGAAGGAAGATGGAAAGCACAGGCATGTGAGAGTGACATTACGACAAGTCTTCTCCCAGCCTTCTACCAGTAAATGCACACAAGACACGTGTGAAGAGGAGCCGCTCAGGATGGCCACCATCATTCCTACCTGTGTGGCTGAGGACCATTCTCCCCATTACATTCTCATATATGTCATACAACGCTAAATCTGTTACCACCTAAATGAAAACCAGCTTACGTGGATTGTCTTTCAAGGTTTCTTGTATTTGTGTTGAGATGGATGTAGACACAAATCATTTCAATGACTTTCACAGGAAGTGTGCTGATGTTGTCCTGGCATGTAAAAACATCCACCCTCCCATGTACAAGGAATCAGGATCCCTTCAGCTGATCCCCCATCCAGCTCACTTGATTCTTAAAAGCTGGTGGTTTTATATGTGAATGTTGTGCTCCACAACAAAATGGTATTAAGTGTGGATGTAAATGTCATACATAGGGTATGACTCAAAACCAGCCATGTTCAACTGTTGTGATCAGAGCATGCTTCAATCTGGAATAAATCGAGTGGTTTTTTTTTTTGTTGTTTTTTTTTTAAGCCATAATTTAGAAAATTTAAAACTTCAATCACCTGCAGTTTTCTGAGTTGAGTGTAATGAATTTCAAAGCTCACAGTCAGTTTTGTTGACGGGCAGCAGAGCAGCAAATGTGAATGTGGAGGCACTTCAAAGACTAACCTCACCTGTGAAGTTCGGAGCAGCACAAATGAATGGAGACAGCAGGTCATGTAGTCTGGTTGAAGGCACAACCTCCAAGTATGTGTACTGTCGGTGGTGTTTTGTCCTCTGCCTGTTTTGTAGCTTCTGGAGGGTTTTGCGTTCTTAGCTTTAAAGGGATGATCTTCCTGCAGCACTGCTGCCAAACCTCATCATTTGGTTTGTGTAAGTGGTTTGTTACTTGAATATGAATAATCAACACTTTTTTGTTATCAATTTTAACCAGAACTTGAGTCTGACTCCTGTACTGTCAATGTTTTATTGATTGTCAATTACAGGTTACACTTGATCAGGTTTCTTTTGTCACTGCTTCAAAATAACATACCAGCCACATGTCGCACTTACTAATGTAGTAAAAAGACATGCATATAACATATGTATAACTATGTAAATGCACATTTTTTGTACTAATCTGAGACTAAACAGTTAAGGATGAGCAATAAAGATTCTTTGAGAGTGTTTTCTTGAATCAGGTCAAACACTTGTACTCACTTGTGTGATGCCTCCCCCCTCATGTGGCCTCAATTAGTCCCTGCAGCTTTTTACACTCCAACCCAACACTGGACTTGTAACATGCATTAAACATCATCATTAAACATCAATGTCCATTTAAGACATTTCATAACTTATATTTCCTCACCTATAAATGCATTCAACTTAATTCAGTGGTTTGTTCAGTTTTATGTTGTTATGCATTTATACATTTGTTTTAATGTATTCATCTTCGTGTTAGTGTTCAGTCCACAGAAGCGAACATTGCATTCAAATCTTCACTAATCAGATTTGTTTTGATCAATTCTGATTGGTGGTTTGCTGCAAGTGGAGCTTCCTTAGAGTTGCATTTTCATCCCGCCTTCCCCTGTCAGAATATCGCGAGATTTTGGCTTCACGACCACAACTGTTACTAACAAATTGAACAGTCAGGAGGGAAAACTCTACCTGAAATAGACAACAAACAACAAACACACCTTTTCACATGAGCTTAATTAATGCCAGGTCTCTTTAGTAGTTGCTTATTTTAAATTTCAATCACATACTTAGTAAATATTAAACTGAAACACTGAATTCCGTTTGTCAACTAGCTAGCTAACGAGCTAACCTGTCGTAGATGATAAATTCGTTTGACAGCGGGTCTGAGTTAAGAATAACTGAAAAAAATAGGAAAAAGATATTCATGTCGTAGCTTCTGCACAGGAAAAGTAGAAATAAGTCTGAACAACCACAGCACAGCAATCACATCCCACAATTCCAATCCATTGTTAAAATAAAAATATAGACAGCTTGAAACACCAAGCAGCAAATGAATAATAATTCACGGCCATATTTGTAATTCTATTTAAAATGAACTGATGCACTCATAGAGTTAATAAAAGCAGAATCATATGAATATGCTCTTGGCAATAAAAGAAAATGGCAGGATGGAATGGACCCTCAGTTCAGATGTGTGCCGTCAATACATTTGTACAGTATTTACATCTGTCTTACCAAACGAGAACTAATTCTAGTGTTTGTAGATTTACCAACTTCAAGCACGTAAAACAATGTCACATGATATTTATCTATCTTTAGCTGCTGTTTCTATTGTTATGTCATGGACAATGAGGTAGATACCTGAGATGCTGTCACACCTGTGACACTGAGTTTCCATGCACGATATAATATCTGAAAATGTTCATTCCTGCTTAAGAGCGTTTCTTCCTGAGTCTACTTCCTCTTTATTATAGCTTCAGTATTCTCAATATATTTCAAAAAAAAGTCCATCTGACTCAGTTACAGATGATCAGCTGCTCTGTTTAGAGACTTATTTCTTTGTCTTCTTTTTCTCTTTAGTTTTCTTATTTTCTTCTGTCTTGTCTTTATCAGCTTTCTTCTTCTTTTCATCCTTGATCTCCTTGTACCTCCACTTTGGTGGTTCCAGATAGCGTTTTTCGGTCTTCCTCTTTTTCTCTTTCTTGGGTGTTGCCTCAGTTGGCCTGCTGATGTTGATCTGCGGGATGCAGCCAGAGGGAAACACACTGTTCCTCCTTGCCATACTGCGAGGAAGAAAAGTGGTAGCAACTTTGGTGGAGGCCAGTGAGAGGATGCTGCCTCTCCTCTCGCTGTCGGCGCAGCACGTTGTAGTGATGGATTCTGCAGACTGGATTGAGGGAATGATGTGTGACACTGAGCCGTTGCTGTGGCAGACTGAATTTTCCTCTAATTCCTTCTCTTGGTGTTTCTTCGCCAGCTCGGGCACAGCTAGGCGCCTCTTCCCTATCTCTGGAGGGCTCGTAGGGCAGAGTGGGCGACATCCAGTAGAAATTAGGGGACTGTGAACACACGTTGTGATTCGCACCATGTGGTCCAACACCCCATTGTCCTCGGGGTCACGAGGAAATCTGAATCCAAATGTGGACTTGATCTGCTGGGTAATTTTTTCCCTGGGACTTTTTTCAGCTGTGGCCTTGGCCACCCTCTCCTTCAGCTCAGGCCACTCAGGGACAAAACTTTCACAGAACTGCTCAGCTTTTGGCCGCTTCACCAGTCGCCGCAGTCGATGCAACGTTTCATAGCGACCCGTTTTTATTGCCCAGTCCTGAGCACATTTTCCTTTCCTGCTGTCTGTAGCATGAATATCAGCCCCTTGAAGGAAAGATGATAAAGAAGCGATTACCTTTAATTTTGAAGAAAGTACAAATTATTTTACAATCTCAGTCATATGACTTTCATATTTATCATTACCGGAGAGGGTCCCTGAATAAGATGATCATTATTTGCAGGTGAATGTTCCAGTAAGGCAACCTGTCATCATACAGACACTGAGAATAACTGTGCATTGATAATTAATTGATTAAAGTAGTGTATCTTATGTTGTCATTGTTGCCATTATGTTAGCATAGACTTGGCCGAAAAGTAGCCTGACCAAGCCAACAAAAAGAATAAGTCACAGACTAGTAGAGTGTGTGTGTTGATGTGATAATGTCGTCATTATCCTTTAAACCAGTGTGGCGTCACCAGCCCATCCCCTCGTGGACAAGGTTAGCTGGCTTCAAATATCGACAGCTAAACCAGGGTCCAGCAAGGTCAGCTATTCTCCCCAGCAGTGCTGTGACTTCTCATCTACAGATTTAAGAGTTTGAGTTAATGAGATTGTGTCAGAGTTTCAAACAAGCTCGCTCAGTGCCAGTGTTCGGCAGCTCATGTGTGAGCTCGAGTCTGCGTCAGCATGTGACAGCATTTCAGGTTAGAGAGCAGCACCATTAGAGAGGCACATGTAAATATGGTGTAGCTGTGACTAAATATCGTGTGAATACAGTGATATACACCTCAGATATATTCATACTGTCTGAGAAAAGTAACGTAACTAAAAATAACAATTAATAGTATGTAATTTATCTATTTGGCAGAACATCCACAGTGATGACCTGCTCCTACGTACCAGCCATAACAAGTGCAGCCACAACGTCATTGCGACCGGTCATCGCAGCTTTAATGAGGGCTGTGAAACCACGACAGTCCCTCACTTCAGTGTCTATTCCAGAATAGTAGTTCAGGAGATACATGACTGTGTTGATGTGACCTTGGGATCAAAAACAGTTAAACAGTTAAACAGCATGTGAAGGTTTTCAGTTGTGGTAACATCTGGTGTTAAATCCTAGGCAACTGGGCTCTAGTTTGTTTGAAGATCATCATGAACGTCTTCAAGCAAACCCACAAGTTCAGCTACCTGGGATTTAACCCAGCAGGTCGACAGTGTGCCAAGCATTTGAATGCAACAAGAGTCTGACTTCAAACTGAGACAGGATTAGTGTGCAAAATATGTCAATGAAAGCTTTACTGAGGCTGCTTTGTACCTGCTTGGGACGCAATCATCAGTGCCGTGTTGCCCTCATTGTCCTGGTGGTTTATGTCGATGAAGGGACAGCCGTGAAGGCCATACACAATGTCTATGAAGCCTTTGCAGCAGGCCACCATCAAGCCATTCTGTCAGTAAATATTCACAGTAATAATCAGTGACACTGTTGAACAGCAGCACATTGAAAACATCTGTTATCAATCACTGAAGGATGAATGAGCCCTCACCCAGCTATTAATGTCCAACTCCATGACCTCTTCTCTTGTGACCCCTCTCTCCAGAATTCTCCGTAAGGAGGCAGGTTCATTACGGGCACATGCTTGATATAGTGTTGATGCTGCTCGGTCATTTGTTATGTCACGTGTGTAGTCTGGAAGGACGGAGTCGTCAGACAGGATGCTGTCTGAATCCGACTCATTCCCTGACAGAGATGCATCATCCCCATCGGGGCCTGAGCCCAGGTGAGGGTCCTCTGCTGCTGTGGCCATCCTCCAACCGCACAACAGGTGAGGCGTGTCCTCTGCCTACATCTACAAGACAATCAGAGATCACACGTTTGTTGATTTGGAAAAAGGATGATATGAGTCCATCGACCACAGTCTGGGAGTGTGTTATCTGTGTGTCATGGAGTGGGCGTGGCTGTAGGAGCTTACTGTGCCTTTACTGTTGAGTAACTGGATCAGCAACTAAAAGCTTACTGAGCGTACAGGATTGCTAAATGGAGAACGAATCTCCCCAGAATAACCTCAGACACACGTGGCACTTGTCAGCTTGTGTTTTGTCTCTTCGTGTATCCGAGTATTGACAGATTTTGCTTTCAACATGCATCCCACACAAATATTTCTGATATAGTGAAGTCAAAGCACCAAAACAAAAATATTAAAAGAGATATTCCATTTCTATAAAAAGTATAATTCAATATTTCATGTACAGTCATGTCAGAAAAGGTGTCCATGGCTGATACTGATGTCCATCAACTGGCAGATCCATACTACTGAAAACATGCGACTGCTTCATCATGTTTACTTGTTTTTCGCATTTGATAAAACACAATTTAAAAATTAGACACACTGCAGAACTTAAATGAACATGTATTTAACACAAATGTTGCTGTCTCTCTCATTAGTAAATTTCCACGGTTGAATGCAGCCCATCCGTTCATATTTTCTATTGATGTTGCACAGTGCATGTATTTTCTGTTCATCTGCTCCTGATCACAGACATCAATGATGCTGATAATGGATCCATCAACAATATGCATAACTGATCTTAGTGTTTACTCTAAGAGTGATCAATCTGAAGGAATGACACTTACCGCAATCAGCAGTGAATGTAAGAAAAAAACTGAAAAAAACAAGCAAAAAAAAAATCAAACAAGAAAAGAACGTATAATGATCCAAAACACGTCAAACATCTGTTTTCTGCTTGTCAATGACTTCTGACTCTAACTTTCCTACTTTGTGATTCACAGCAGCTGAGAGGTCACAGGTTCCTCTACGGCTTGTAAATAGAAGTACGTTACCCATTTCCATCCCACATGTTGTTGTGGTGACAAAATTGAGAGGAGGAGTCTCAGCTGAGACACTGTAAAATCTTGGACTTAGCTCATCCCACTTACACCGGCTTTATGGAGGGGATTACTTACTGCTTTTTCATCTTTTAACACTTCTCCAGTCTCCTTTACTGTACTTTATTTTACTTGTTTTTTCCTTGGTCAGCCTATATTACATTTCATTATGTTACATGTCTCTTCTTTGTCTACTTCTTTGTCTACTTCTTAAAAATAAGTGAGATCATAACTCAGTAAGGATGATTCTGTTATAAATTACAGCACTTCAAACAGGATTTTTATACAAATAAGCCACCAAATGTTAGACGCTGTTCAGAGAAATCAAACTGATTGTTTGACTTGCAATCCTGTCAGAGGGGGCAAACAAGCTCTACACAAACTCAGAGGTTCCACAGTGACAGTGAATGTAGTTTCTCAAATGTACCACCAGATGGTGATCTCTCACACAATTACTGTGATCCAATCTCTGAGTGGCACGTGACAAAGGAGTGTCACCCATCATTTGAGTTATAAATGGTGTGGACGTGTAGATTGAGCCAAATCCTGAATGGTAATACTGAAATAAGTAGTTCAATAGTAGAAACATGGTCTTGTCATAAAGACCTCCATGGGGTAGGAAGTATTTCAGTAGAATACTTGGGCCATATGACGAGTAAAACTAGAAGATGTCTCTTCCCTTTGTTACAGCGATAGAAAACCTACAACAGTCAGAACTGGCTGACTGGTTGTATCCAGGCTGTTCGTCACTGAGAGAAAGTGTGCGTTGGTTTGGATAAAGAAGAGTTACCTGGTCTGTTGCTGGTTGGTCAGCAGGAAACACGGAGGGAAGCTCTGTGTTTCATTTGCACGTGTAAATCACAAGTGTTAAATGGTAAAAGTAGGTGCAAATCTATCGCAAAGTGTGCCTTGTTGGAAAGCAATGGAAGAAGAAGTATGTGTACAGAGAGGGGGGAAAAATAAAATCACATCAGCATGAAACTATGATCATGAGCATGAGGATTCAAGCTGAATTTTCTTTCAGTTAGTTGGAACACAAACTGCTTTGGGAAGGGTCACAGACCGTAGTTAGTCCATGTTGGACATGTGGGACGTGGCTGGACCTGTCTGGACAGATCGACCCCCTGTCCACCAGCGTGGCCGGAGAAGACTGCAATTGACCAGCTGTCCTCTTACGCCCAGAGGACAAAAGCAGCTGGTGAGAATTTTTCCCCATCTGTTAGAAAGTAGAAATGTGATTGGGGTGTTTTTCTCAAGCCCCCCTGTGTGTTCTCTGTCTGTCGATGCAAAGAACCACAGGATTTGGAATGGACTCAGATGACAGGACACTGTGTTAGGGTCATTTCACGAGAGAACAAGGGACGCAAAATGAAGACTCTGGCAAAAGTGCAAAGGAGGACTGAAGAACTTCTGCAACACAGGGCTGATAAAGTAAGTGTCTTTGTCAATACACTAAAGTGATTGAAGCACAAATTGTGCATGTTTGTGTATTTTTTCATGTGGTGCAACATTCAGATTGTTCAGAAAACAAGGACATGAGACATGTCCGCGGACTTGGAATGAATGATTGTTGACTATAAACACATAATGATTTTAGTAAAACTGACGAGCGTTAAAAATGTTTCTTTCATTCAAACTTTCAGTATTTATTCGTTAAGCACATATGCCTGTGTGTGTGATACGGATGTGCCACACTAGGACTTATCGATAGAAGTACATCAACATACAATCATCCACTAAACTGACTGATGTATACCATTTGCTGGATGAAAAAAATATGTCCAAGACAAGTCCAAGTGTCCAAGACATAGATGTCCAGACATCTATGTCCCAGATTTATTTGCGTTTCAAACTGTCCTGTTATGTGTAGTCCTCTTAGAGGAATTCCACAGATAAGATAAGAAGCCACTGAAACCTAAAGCAAAAATAGGAAAGAAGCCTGACCACAAAGTTATTCAATTATCAGTTTGTGCTTCTTTCTAACCTGCTTCTTAAAAGTCTGCATTTGTGTAAAAGGCACAATGTGTGTGTGTGTGTGTGTGTGTGTGTGTGTGTGTGTGTGTGTGTGTGTGTGTGTGTGTGTGTGTGTGTGTGTGTGTGTGTGTCCAACACACTCAACATGTAAATTCTGTGTCAGATTTCAGACGGCAGTAAAGACAAACTGTTGGCAATAGAGAACAATCAGGACGTCAGGAAGC